>OMMV01175183.1:0-10172 GCA_900302635.1 Chatrabus melanurus | reverse complement strand
ACCAGGCAACGTTTTTCCAATCTGTTATTGTCCAATTTTGGTGAGCCTGTGTGAATTGTAGCCTCAGTTTCCTGTTCTTAGCTGACAGGAGTGGCACCCGGTGTGGTCTTCTGCTGCTGTAGCCCATCTGCTTCAAGGTTCGACATGTTGTGCATTCAGAGATGGTATTCTGCACACCTTGGTTGTAACGAGTGGTTGTTTGAGCTCCTGTTGCCTTTCTATCATCTTGAACCAGTCTGCCCATTCTCCTCTGACCTCTGACATCAACAAGGCATTTTCGTCCACATGACTGCCGCTCACTGGATATCTTCTCTTTTTCGGACCATTCTCTGTAAACCCTAGAGATGGTTGTGCGTGAAAATCCCAGTAGATCAGCAGTTTCTGAAATACTCAGACCGGCCTGTCTGGCATCAACGCCCATGCCACGTTCAAAGTCACTTAAATCCCCTTTCTTTCCTGTTCTGATGCTCGATTTGAACATCAGCAAGTCGTCTTCACCACGTCTAGACGCCTAAATGCATTGAGTTGCTGCCATGTGATTGGCTGATTAGCTATTTGTGTTAACAAGTGATTGAACAGGTGTACCTAATAAAGTGGCCGGTGGGTGTATGTGACATATATATCAGGAGGATTGGTCCAAAATTCCAGCAAAAAATCATGAGAAGTTAGTTGAAGGGTATCTTAATAATTTCATTCATGTGAAGGAAATAAAAGACAATACCACCAAATGCTAACAAAATCTATGTAAACTTGTGACCCACAGATAAATCTGACAGAGTAAATAAATCTGTGTCTTATTATTGTGAATAAAAACACTTCTGGAAATAAAGTAGATGTTCTAATTGACTGAACACATGTATTGTTGATGACATGATATGTGTGGAGCTGGGGAAAATTGAGTTTGACAGCTTTTAGCCAAGGCTTTTGTGAACTTGCGACCTCAGCTGTACGCATGGAGTGACTTCTGTATGGGCATCACATGATGACCTTTTACCTGCAGTGTGGACCACGTAGTTGGTCGACTGGTACTCTTTTCCGTCCAGTGTGGCGGTGCACACAAGCCCGATAATCAGCGGCATGCTGTCGAAGACACGTCTGGGAATGGACCAGCCACGCTTGTTGTCCCACGTAATCCCACTCTTCTGTAAATCTGTCGGATACTGAAGAAGCACACAGAGAAATAATTGCCAGAGTTGGAATCATCAACTATCCCATCATTTGACAGCTTCCATTAGAATGGCGGTGTGGCGGGCACGAACCACGCGGAGCGTGACGTTGAGGTCGGGCACTGTGACAACACATGGCACAACCACGTCCACGGAGTGGCGCGTGATTAAGATGGTCTCCAGGTCGTTTCCGTTGGGCTTGCTGTGACTGCGTCGCCTGAGGAAGGGCTGCTCGGGGTCTGCACGCACAGAGGATGACGGGAGATGTGAAAGTGGACACAAGCTGGGATAATAACACCTATTATTGGAGTGTAACTTCATGAGCAGACATCCTGATAACAACGCCAGTGACAGGAATTAATCATGATTAGCGTAAGAGTTCCCCTTGTTGCACTGTAAACACTTAAAGCTGCTCTTACACGTCAGCCAGCGGCTTTAATCCTCTTCTAAATAGTGTTACACCACAACGTGTTGTTTCATAACTGTTTTCTTTCATTTATTGCACCTTAATGTTTGTGTCTGTGACTCACAGTCATTACCACATGGGGATTTGGGAGACATTTCTAATTTACATTGCAGCTTTTGCCGCTGCAAAGCCGTACAAGCTCAGAAAATAATAAAGCTTATCTCGCAGGCTTTGCGGTTAATATCGGGGGATTTTGCACTGCAGCCACAGATAATGTGGGGCTATCACCTTCTGCTTCTTTTTTGTGCTTCCCTGATAAGCCTGTTATTTTCTTACTTGTAGCACACAAAGCTGTCACTCGGCGTTGCAGGAAGGCCAAACACCGGGACCTATCGAGACATTTCTGCCCCGCGGAGATCCGAAGCACAGAACCATCACTAATATGAAACTCATCACAGTTTAGGTACTTCACAATAAATTCCAGCAGGGTTTAGAGGATAATCAGTAATAGAAGAGATGTCCGAGGTAGGCAGAGTTTACAGAAGGGCTATAAGCCCAGCCGTGAGCATGAATGTGAGGATGTGTGCAAACCTGTGCACATGCAGCACATGCAACTCACGCAGTGTGCAGAGCATGGAGCATATTTAGTGCACATAGCACACGCACTACATGCAACTCACGCAGTGTGCAGAGCATGGAGCATATTTAGTGCACATAGCACACGCACTACATGCAGTGCATGCGGCGCATGCAGCACACGTAGTGCATGCACCGCATGCAGGCATTCACATCATGAGCGCGTGTATAGAGATGGGATATAGGGGCCATGAAGGCTGTCTAACTGGACCCACAAGCATCCTTCCTCATCCTGCTGCATGCCAGCTCTGATTTGAGGGCGCAGTTTCATCTGCTTCTGATCAGCCCCCTGGTTGGACCTGTGGAAACTGTTTTGGCACCTTGTCAAAGGGAATAAACACGCCTTTCATGTGAGCCAACTGGTCATCAGGACTCTCTTACGTGACAATCATGTTTTCCCACCCTCTTGATCCAGTCCCTTTTCCTCACAAGGCCAAGGAAAGAGGCCACCTTCTTTTCCGCAGAGTCCTCATGTCGGGTTGGACCAGTGAAACCACGACTGACACTTTGAAACAAAGATGTTGGATGAAATCTAATATTTTATGAGATACCACAATGGCAGGAAAGAAAGGGCGCCCCATAAAATACTACACTTGTGGTGCAGCTCGTTTTAGATTTTGTGTGGAGCACTTAATACCTCTGAATGTTGGGGGAGTTGGATTTTGTTTTTCAGGGGTTATGCATTTTGAGTGTAAAAAGTGAATGTGATACAACTTACTTGGAGATGAATACTGGTTTAACAATTTTTGCACAAAGATGTTAGTTTTAAAAATACAGTCAAATGAAACAGCACTTTTGGCAACGATCACAACATAAATATGCTTTTCTACTAATGTTGTACCATTAAAAACCATACTGTAGCTTTATCCAAATACAGTCAAAACAAAGAATTCATAATTATTAGAGTATACAATAGAAGTGAGCAGCTGCATTACACAAAAGACATGGATAGGAATCGGGGCTCAATAAGTCTGACTTTTTAGTTGTTTTAGTTAAAAGCATCTGCGCAAAGTCAACTGATACATATCTCCATAAAATGACAGACTCAGACCCAATACAATCCTCAGCTCAATACTGGGAAATCTTTCTTTAATATATGAAGAGCTCTTTTCCAAAACGCTATAAATCCATTTTAACTGTTTTGAGATCCACTAGTTTACACACAAGCCCCCACATTTTAGATATTTCTGTGAAAGTTATTAAAGCAAGTTATTTTTGAAAGAAAAGGAGACTTACGTGTGGAGCTGATTGGTGGAAAGAAGATATCGCATTCAGCCACACAACAGGTGTGGCGCTTGCTGCAGTTTGGAAAGAAACTGCAATTTGCAGTACATTTTAAACACCTATATGTCACGGTTTGGCATAAATAATTAATGAGGCAGTGAATAGGATCCGTAAACTATAGAATGGCATCACAAGCTCGTTTTTTTTTACATTTGGCATTTATCACGTTTTGGAAAAGAGCTCTTCATATTTCACTATGTATAAAGTAAATGAAAAATATATCACTTTACTTATTAGATAAGTGAATACAGCTGCAATTTCCTATTTTCATCAAATGTGTTGCATCTGTAATTTACAAAAAGTCATCTCTGTCAGATTCCAGGGATTTACTGACACAAAGTCACCAAATTCCAAGTATAATAATATATACTGCATATAATAAGTACATTTTCAAACAGGGGATATAGCTGCAGCAAGACGGCTGTGGGTTTATTTTTGGCGAGTGAGAGAGAGAGAGAGAGAGAAGACAAACTAAAGACCAAACCAAGGAGCACAGACCAAGTCATAAATGTGCTGTATTTAAGAATAAAAAAGTCCAAACAGAGTAAAATGGCCCAACACACCGCAGCATTAAGAAACAGAAAAGTCAGTACTAAAACGAAGGCATTTCTCAGAAGTGAAAATATCATTTTCCTAGTTAACTCTTTATAACCTGATTGGCCCATGGGCAGTCCCAGCAGCTTGGAAGCAGAGTTTATGATGTTTTATGATCACTAGGTCTCAACAAAAAGGTAATATATTATCTGTAGAAATCTTATCTCCTCCAGAGCAAAATTGAGCCCAAGCATGACATTTTACAACAACACAATCCAAAAATAAATCCAACAACAACACAAGATTGCCTTCATGCTAAAACATAGCTTGCTTATTTCCTGATGTTACTTCTGAGAGGGCTTTAAATTTTAAAGCCCTTCACCATAATTTGACAGTAGGATAGCAGACAATCAGTTTTTGTTTAGCCATGGCAACAGGCAGCTCTGTAGAAGGCTAAAAAAATGTGTGCAATGTGTGTAAAACAGTGTGAATTTGTACTTATTTTTTGTGTGTGTTAATTTTTGTGCAAAAAACAGTTCTGGCACAAGACAGGCATGGTGTCCATCTTGTGCTAAAACAAGGACAACAATGGTGGCAAATGCCATAAATTTTTCAGTTTGTTCATTCATTCATTTTCTAAACCCGCTTATTCTCGTTAAGGGTCGCAGGGGTGTTAGAGCCTATCCCAGCAGTCATTGGGGGAGAGGCGGGTGTACACCCTGGACAGGCCCCCAGACTATTGCAGGGCCAACACATATAGACAAACTCATTCACACTCACACTCTCGGTTACACTTACGGTCAGTTTAGAGTCACCAGCTCACCTAACCTACATGTCTTTGGAGGTAGGAGGGAGCCGGAGCACCTGGAGGGAACCCACGCAAACACGTGGAGAACATGTAAGCGCCACACAGACCAGGTCGGAAGTGAACCTGGGACCTTCTTGCTGTGAGGCAACTGTCCCAACCACTAATCCACCCTGATGCCCAGTTTGTTCAATCCTTCAAAGTCTTCTTTACAGTTAGTGCTTACATATTTAGCAACAACACAAAAATTAATTTAAGGAACTGGTGTATTTTTTTCCTGAAATAACCTTTTTGAAAAATGTGTAACGTGAAATTAAATTTCAGTCAGTAGGTACAAAATAAATGACCCCTTTATCATATGCTCAAGCCTTTTCCTTTGGGTGCGTAATTTAGGCAGAAAATGCTCTAAAACACCAACAGTTTATAAAGTATTAATATATAACACTACATCTATATACAGTGAAGTAAACAAGTTAATTCAATGACATTTCAAAATGTTCCATTTCCATTTGTGTCACTGAGGTAGTGGCCACATTGGTGTGGGCCTGTGGCAGTGTGACTCACCCCTGACAAAGACATAAACGCTGACGGCAGTGGTGCCGTTGATTATGGCCTTGGCATCCTTGTAGTAGCACTGATAGAAGCCCGTGTCCGTGGCACGTGCTGCACTCAGCACCAGCCTTTTGCAGTACGGCTTGTCAGTCCGCCCCTGACACTCACTAACCACAGCAACCCTTTGTCCGGGGGCCCCGGCAGTCGGCAGCTGTGCCTGACGGTAGGTTAGCTCCTGTCCCATCAGACTCTGATCAGGCCAGGTCCAGGCCAGCGTGAGCTGTCCCCTAAAAAGACAACAGGTCAAAAGGTCATATAGCTGTCTTTTGGACTGTTACTGCCAAAATGGGAGGAGGGGAAACCTAGGGGCGTAGGAAGCCTTTCAGTGGGGCATGAACTACTCAGTGAAAAATGGGAAATGCAACAAAAATTGATTTGAGATTCATGTGGGAACAGTGAACAAGTGCACTCTGATGATGCGAGGCTATAAATGCTCAGACTAGCAACATTTATTCAAACAAAAAAACAACACTGAAAGTAGTAGATGGACAGGAATTTGACAGAGATGAAGAAAAAAGGCAAAATTCATCAATACCATAATAATCCATCAAAGCCAAAAGAGGATGAATCCTACTGTGTCTTGTGCTTTTTTTCTCTGTCAGATCATTGTGATTATTGTAAAAACGCAGTTGGTTTTCTTAAATTATAACCACCACGCACACATGCATGCATGTGTGTGTGTGTGCCTGCATGCAGTAGTGTGTATGTGAGCTTGTGTGAGAGAGAAATAAAGAGATTATTTTTCACATTCCAAATGGAGACCTGGCAGACAGCTTAGGAATGGATGAGCACCAACAGCTGAAAATCAAAACAATAGTTATACGATGTTTTTAGTACTGTACTATAGTTAATGCGTATAATTCCTACAATGAGGCAAATATGGAAAGACAGGAACATCAACAACAAACTCCAATAAGACCGCAGTGTTCCCTGTTCATTTCAACCCTCCTTCAACCATATGAGTTAAAGACCCTACAGCTGATCTACAAAGAAGAATGAAAGCCTTCGAGATGAGATGCTATCAGAAAACCATGAGTATCTCATACAAAGACTGCATCACAAACAAAAATTTGTCAAAGCAAACACTGGACCACATGGTGATCTCCTCTCTGTTGTCAAAAGAACAAAACTGAACTGGTATGGCCATGTGACAAGATCTACCGGATGTGCAAAGACCATCATGCAAGGCACTGTTGCAGAAAGATGAAGAAGAAAGAAGAAGAAGGAAGCACAAGAAAGGAGAAGGAAGAAGAAGAAGGAAGAAAGAAGGAAGAAAGAAGAAGAAGAAGAAGGGAGAAGAAGAAGAAGATTAAGAAGATAAAGAAGAAGAAGAACAACAACAACAACAAGATGATGATGTGAGGACAACATCAAGGAATGGACTGACTTGCCACTCACCAGAACACTGAGAATAGCTGAGGACCAGATGAATGGAGCTGGTTAATAATTCATCAATGGTGCACCTACAGTCTACTTCTAGCTATGGGATTAAGTACGTAACAAAGTAATACTTATCCCAAATACAAGGTCAGGTCTGGGAGCATGTGCTGGTGCAGCACCTCACTGCATTCACTGCACTACGGAATCAACTTGGGTCCTGGACGGCAACCACCCAGGCAGACAACTGGTCCATCCTCCCCTGTCGTAAGTAACCATCTATCTGCTGCAGCCAAGTGAAACGTGGACGTCCCCTTGGCCAGAGAAACGCACCATATGGCCAACATGTTGTAGCTGACGTTCCCTCACAATGCAAGTGGTACACTTCATATGAATCTCTCCAACCAACCGTTTGTTTGACAAAAAGTCGTTCCAGCGGTACCCAAGGATCACTAATTCATGACTGTTCACTCAGCTTCTCAAGTGCTGCAATCAGTGCATCCATTGATGTCATCTAATACCTAAAGTGACTTTTAAAAAAGCACTAGGTGCATTTAATGTGCCTAATACTTTTTTTTTTAAAGAAAAATAACAATGACTAAAGATACAAATAAGTAAAATATGTTTCACCTTTAAAATACATCATTTCTTTTAGGTTCTCTATTTTTTTCAAGAAAAGGTTTTGTATAATTAGGTTTTCACCCTCACTTTATTACTGAGTGATCATCTGCAGCTGCATTTGTGTTGTCATGTACTGTGCAACACCCCCTACAAAGAAATCAAGAATTTTTGCTGCTGTTGTTTTTATTTAAATATGAGGTTTATAAGTTGATAATTTATTTAATTGTTTAATTTTAAAAAATACACAAACATTGTTGGAGTATGAATGCTTGGACATTTAAAATTTGACATTTTGTTGACCTTGTAATAAGGGGAAAACATCAAATGCAACATTTTTAATCAAATTGTAGAGTGCCTAAAATGTTTTTACAGTATCTAAAGTATTTTGTTGCCAATGCAGCGCATAGTGCCGCACTTTGTCTTCAACAGGAAAGCCTGTGTAACGTGGGAGTGTGCGCTTTTCCTATAAATTCCTCTGTGCATCCACACATGCCCGTTCACTTTGTGCTTTGTGTCATATAAATTCAGGTTTGGGAGGACACGTTAACCCGGAGGCATTATGAACGAGACTGAGTGGAACCATAATGGCTGTCTGAAAAACGATAGCCATTCTTTCACCACCTGCCTCCGCCAACTACAAATGTCCACTCATGCAGACAGCGGCGAAATGCGATCAAAGCATTCAGGGGGTTATTTTCCTGCCCTCGTGAATAACGGCCATCTACGTACATGGCGAAGATTAAATTGAATGAAACTGACTTCTTCCCTCAAGAGATTCTAAAGAGCACTGGCCATGAGAGGTTTGCAAAAAGCGGCTGGATTCTAGAACCACATCGGAAAATATCCAGACATTTTCTCCGGCTTTAAAAAAAAAACAAAAAAACATTCGATCACAGCAGAGCGACAGCTTGGCAGCAGATAGTACAGCAGAGATTTCACAAGGGGAAAGGACAGACATTACGAGTGAATACATATCTTGCATCACCTCAGTTTGAATCATAATTATGGCAGCGTTTCAACCCAAAATCCTCTGATTGTCTCCTCGGATGAGCCGTTTTGTTTGTGTGATCTGACATTATGTTATAATGGGCGTGGAGTGTTTCCATCAGCAAACAACCTCGCGCACACGGTCACACACAGGGGGATAGGAAAGCATGTGTGGAAAGAAAATGGAAAGTGGAAATAGGCTGAATGCATCTGTTTCATGTGTAATTTATATGTATTATTTCTGTATACGTATGATTTATGTATCTAATATTTGTTTTTAAGTTTTCATTGTTCCTATTGTTTCCTCTCCAGGAAAACATACGTCTTACGGCGGTCTCCCATTGCCGATTTTTGGCCTCAGTTTCCATCTCAATTTTAAAATCGGTCTTTATTTTTTAAAATAGTAGGCAAAATTTATATTACCGACTATTTCATATGCTTTTACACAGGAGTTCCCCCGGTCTGTACCAGTTAAATCTGACTATTCACGTTTTGTGGCTCATGATTTAATCCAACTTCACCAATTTGTTTAAAACTTTCCCAATTGCTCACAGTGTTCTACAACACTACTTTTACTGCCAATTACAAGCATTTTCAAGACCCGATATCAGATTTTTTTTTTTTTGCACCAAAAATGTACACAATCGGGTATAGCACAAAGAATATTTGTCTGGCTAAATAAAAATAAAAGCAACAATAAATGCCACTCCATATTTCATCCTATCTTCAAGACCATGTCGGAAACGTCTCGTATGTGTACTGTTTTCTATTGTGTACGCTCCAGGTTGGACAAAATTAATTGCCCCTGTGAACATTTTCCTCATCATTGTGATCCATTTTTCATTGTTAGTGTTATCTTATGTCTATCAGGGGAAATAATGGTGTGAATAATGATCAAGAGAGGCCAGGAAGAAAAAAAATGCACACGGCATATTGATGTCACTGCGCAGCTGACTGTTCAAACCAGGAGAGCGGTGCAGCTGTCCAAATTTTGGAGCATTACATATTCCAAAATTATGTTGGGTTCTCCCCCTTCCACACTAAGAAAATGATCCAAGTTGAATATCTAGAGGAAAAAAGAATCTGTGGAGGGATCATTACCCTTTATTACCATTATCATATCAAAAACAAGGGGGTTTTGACTGTCTCCGGCAGATGAAGCTGTCTAATGAAGTATGCAATGGTCTTACAAGGGTCATATTAGATAAGATAATATTAGCCACCAAGTATCCCACACACACATATTAAATGTTGTAGCCAAAAATACCACAATAAGGTGAGCATGCATCAAAATAACTTGTTCTGTTCCTGTTGCTTCAAATAGAAAGGTGCTGCTGCTCACTACAACCCGTCTCCCTACAGCCTCGGTCACAACCGGCCGTACGGGCTCCTACGGCCTGTCTGCGTCCAAAACGTGTGCAGAAACGCACGTGCCACACAAGGCCGACGTGCAAAATATCGAGGCCGCAGACAGCACGTAAGCACGTACGGCAGATGTTGGACATGTCCAACAGATTCTACGACTTCCCAGCGAACAGCCAGGCCGCAACATAAACGTGCGCCCCGCCCAAGAGGTCCGCAAGTGAGACATGCAATATATATACGGCACCCGTGAGAAAAGCTAATCAGTACTCTATGAGTAATCTGATCTTATTGCCGCTAAATTCCATATTCATAAATGTAAACTCACCAATTATAATCCATCCCTTATTATATTCGAAAAAGACGTCCAACCCAACATAAC
>OMMV01175182.1:0-15242 GCA_900302635.1 Chatrabus melanurus | reverse complement strand
GCAGCACATACAGGTAATACATATGTATATAAAACAGAATACACACAACAACATCACCACTTCTGAACACTTTGAAACTGTGGTTGAATGCAAATACACTCAATTCAACCCTGTAAATGACCTAAAGATAATTAGGTCATTCAGTCTAATTGTAGCTGGGTGTATGTTCTGTTGGGATATCTGAGAGTATGATGTAGTGGACATTAACTTCTGAGTACAATGTGGGCTTTGGAACTTTGGCATTTATACTGAATTCACAAGTACCAAGAAACTTCATTGTATGTTCTAGATGCCATAAACAATTATAATATAGCTTTAGAAGCACTCTATAGTCTCATTTAGAACTTATTACATGTAAAATTATGGTTCGCCATTGTAATTTGGCAGCCATATTAGATTTATGCAAATTAGGCATATTTCCCCAAGGCACATTCGGGTGCATTTTTTACATGTTGTTCAAGACACCTCTCCAAAATGCATTGTGAAGAAAAAAATTCTGTTGCAATTTGTGGTGGGTCAAGCTGGCAAATCTCATAGATTGACCAGACTAAAAGGGGACTCCCATCCAGACACACTTTGGTCCAATTTCACAGCTAAATGTTTCTGATGGAAGCACGAAATTTAAAAACAGATTCCAATGAACTCTTCAACCTACTTTATAGGGTTAAAAAATATATATAACGCATTGTCCACTACCTCCAGTTTATCAACTTTATATACCTCAACTCACCCATCCTCCTCTACCTCACATTGTTCTGCCTCACCAACACCTACTTCCATCCTCCCACCTTCCTCCCTCTCTCCCTCCCTTCTTTCCTACCTGTTTTTGCAGCGTGGAAACCTGCAACTCTTCCACTTAAGGTTAATGACAGGCCTGAGCAAAGTGACCACACTCATTATCAGTCTCAGGCCCTGACATTCCTCTGTACTGAGGTGTAAACATCCACTTTTTCAGCACGACTCCTGTCCTTCACTTCCACTGTAAGCCCTGATCCTCCAACAGCACTGCAAGTCATAAATAAAGGCAGTTTTTTGGGGTTTTTTTGAAAAATGGCATGAATTCCAATCAAATATAGCCAGTGAAATACAGAACACAGATCCTCAACAAATGAATCTGTTAAAAATAACAACTATGGCTCTAGTCCCTGGGATCATAATGGTATATGGAATAGTATGAACAATATCTCTTAAAAAACACAAAATGAAACTGAAAACTCGAGCTTCAGCAGCAGTAATTGGCCACTAGAGGGCAAGATGTCCAATGTTAAAATGTTCTGTTTGACATTATTGGATTTTTTCCCCCCTGTCAGAAACAAATCAAGAAATCAAATTAATCTCAAAAACCATATAAAAGATGTTCTCTATCTTCATATATTCAATAAAGCCGAGCTACATGACCAAGTACATTATACTGCCAAGGACAAAGCCATGACTCTAAAATCTACATTAAAATCAACACAAACTCTTACAGCTGATCACCAGGATGAAGACCAAGCCTTTTTTTTTTTAATGATGTCAGTTTGGGATTAATGGCTTTCTCTGTGGTCGACAGCCTTTCAGGTGATGGTGATGGGGTGTAGTGTTAAAGGTGGATGATGTCACATTTCTATCTGATGCCTCCAACTCCTTCATCAGTTCCTTAATTGCAATCCTAAGGCTCTGTTGGACCTTTGGAGCAAATGCTCGATAATTCCTGGGTGTAAATTTAGGCCTCCTGCTTCAATGTTGTAAAGTCTGTATGGTCCCAAGCTTCTTATATTTTTGTATAATAGATTGTACATTTGTTTGTGGTGCCATGAATCTTTTCGAGATGGCTCTTAAGGAGGAACCAGACTTGTGGAGATGCAAAATTTTGCTCTGGAAGCCTTGCCGTAATTCTTGAGATGTTTTCCCTGCTCTTAATCACATAAAAACTAAACAAGAAGTTTCGACGAACTACGAGGTATTACGAGATAGTTTGTCCTTGTATCTCATTGTATATCTTTGTTGACTTATGACATCACAAACAAATGACTTAGATAAAAATCAACCTTCTGACTGCTCTTCTGTGTTGGTTGTTGGTTGTAGTAATGGTTGTGGCGGAGGTGTGCATTCTCCAAGTGCATCTTATTGGTGGTAAATTGGCAATGATTAATTCTGAACTACACTTTAAAAGCTAAAAGTGCCTTAAAAATCCAATCTGATACCCAAGGAACTTAAAAATATATTTGAGGTTCTTCAAGGATCCCTTTACATATGAAGAGGTTACTCAAATATGCAATTGGGTACTCAAGTGAGGCCCATTGGTGCCGGTGCTTATCCCCTGATTCTGTAGCGTAAAGTGGATGAAAGTCTACGACTCTCCCTGGATGAGACACCAGTGTGACGCAGGTTATTTCCCAAGCCAAGGCTGAGACCCAGTTACAGCTGGGTGGACTGAAACAATGTGTCCAGTCCAAGGACACAGACAGGTAGTATGACCAGCAAATGAACTCAGGTCTACATATTGGTAGCTCAAATCCTTATCCCACTGAGCTTCCTGCTCAACTGGTAAGCAAAGAACTTAAGTGGCTGTCACACAGTGACGTTTTGCAGAAACGTATGCCCACATATGTGATTTTTTTTCCCAACATGGTGGTGCATGTGAAAAATAGCTAGGGGTATGTAACGCATAAGGAGTATTCGTTTAAAGCACGTGGTCACACGTTGTACACAGAGGATGTCAAAAAATTTTGAGCATGTTCAAAATTCACAACATGTGGCAACGTATGCTACATTAGTTATGCAGAAGTTACAGGTACGCTAGGGGAAAGTGAAAAATAAGTAGTTCCTTTACCGTACAGCTGTCATTCTGCCAGCGTTCTCCCGGTCCGGGGGCAGAGCCGATCCCAACAGAGAGCCACAGAAAGCCGTCAGGAGGAGGAGAAGAGGACGGACATCCAGACAGAGCTCTGTGCTGATTGTCTGTGGAGATGCGAGCCGGACGTTTTGTTTTTTTAAAATCTCCCCCTGTCTGTCCATGGCTGGTTTGTGGGACTTCTTTCACGTTCTTGGACGGCGTGGGGAAAAAGGATGTGGATTTCTTGGCGCCGTACCGTACAGCTGTCATCTGCGAGTGTTCTCCCAGTCTGGAGGCGGAGCTGATCCCAGAGACCCACAGAGAGCCGTCACAGAGCTCTGTGCTGATTGTCTGTGGAGATGACAGCCGGACGTTTTTTTTTTGTATCTCCCCCTGTCCAAAGGGACATCTTTCACGTTCTTGGGCGGTGTGAAAAAAAAAGGATGTGGCGCTCTCGGCGCTGTGTACACTCAACGAAGGTATGTCACATGACAGTCTGAACGCTGCACGCTGGGCAGACGTCGGGCAAAACACTCTGATTATTTTATATGGAAGTGAATCAAACGCTATAAACAGGTCAGACATACGATCTGTAATCGTTCGATTCGTTATGTATACGATAGCTATATGTCCTCCATAGCATTTTCGATGCAAAGTTGGGCGTGTTCCAGCGTGCTCGGACTTTGCCAATTTTTTTAGACACTAAGCATAAGTTTCTGTTATACGCCACTGTGTGACAGAGCCAAGGTGCTCCAAGCAACCATTCAATGAGATAGGGTTCCTGAAAGAACCCTCAACAAAGTACAGGCTCCTGCACAAACTTCTGACCACCACAGTGGGTTCCAGCAAGCAATTTACATCAGGTCACAACTTAGTGGGGAGGAACCCTTTTTAATTTGATTGAGTCCTCCAGCACTTTGGAGGGTTCTTTGGAGAATCTTCCACCAATGTTCATCACCAACTGATGAACCCAAAAAGGAGCCTCGAGTATCCTATAATTGTTACAGTGTATTTTCCACTAATAGCATGGGTTTGTTTGTTCGTTTGTTTATCAAAGGTCACAGAGCTTTTGGTGCCTTTTAGATTGTGCACCTTGCAGTTTGCTTTGAATCATTCATGGCTGAGTGGTTACTTCAGCCTAACTTTAAAAAAGAAAATCTTTGCACCATGCGCCACTGTAATGTGCAGTCAGCGGGATCGAAATGTGCACAGTTTCCCCTGAGGACAATTGCACCAAGCGCTTTTTGCTTCATATTCAGCAAAATGTTATTATTGGTCCTAAAAGGGCAAACAGTGGCCAATGTTTTGTTCAAAAAAGGCTACAAGGAACAGGTGTGCCAGACGCGCGCTGCTTAGGCGCACATAGTAGTAAAACGGTCAGTCAGCACAAAGTTGAGCCATGTATCAGACAATCACTCACACGACACAGCTGCGTCTGGTGTCCCAAAGAGCCTGCTTTGTCTTCACTTCTCTATGGAGCGTGCGTAAAATGTCACAGAGCAACAGAGACAAATCAGTGCTTTTGCAGCGGTTTTACCTTCTGGCTTTGTTGTCTCTCCGGGTTCTCCTCACTCCTCCGCTAATTCTTCACAACATAACGTCTCCAATCCGTGCACTTTCTGTCCTCTCATTCATTTCTTTTCACTGCTTCGTGCGCTGTCCCGTACCTCTGCTCATGTCCTTCGCCTTCTCCGAGCGCACGGTTCAGCGGGGCGCACGCACAGCTCCATTCAACAGACTCATCCCATATTCCTTTAAAGGGCCCAGTGCAGGATCAGATTTCTCCAGCAGGCACGCCCCCTATGGAACTGCTCAGGAAAAACCTGTGAATATTTCAGCCCAAGTACAGCTGCAAAATACCTATTCCATATCAGATCCAGACTGTAATTTTTAAGCTCACACACTGAAGACATTAAGTCATTTGTAGCATATTAACTTTGATTAAAAATCAAGAGCCACCAGGAGCGAACAGTAACTGTTACCCTCTTTATTGGCAGGGCTTTAGTGGAACCAGAAATTGTTAAACCCTGGTGTGGAACAAGATACACTATCTGGATGGATCACATGAATTGTGACTGGATCATTTGGGACCTTAACAACAAAATAGTGCACTCAGCTATAACATTAAAAGTTTTTTTCTTGGTGGGGCAGCCTGAGGTCATGATTATTTAGTGGCAGAGTGACAGAAATTGTAGTAAATGTGCAAATATGTATTTTAAAGTAAATTCCATATGCCTACTGTGTATACATGCACGTCTGTTAATTTATGTATACAGTATAACACAATAGATCAAACAGGAATTGTTCAAAAACAATAATAGCAATCACCATTCTTATAGGAAGTATTTAAAAAACTTAGTGCGCACTGAATGAGCGCATACCTCTGCCAAGAATGAGACTAGTTCCCTCTCTCACCACGTGTATCTGCTTCCAAGTCCATTGCATACATCTCAGTATATTTTTATTTACACTATCAGAGATACATGAAGTACCACATTGAATCTATGCCTTAGGATTATGGAAAATGTTGAAAAATACCTGACCTGGCAATGTTCAAGAAAGTGGGGGAAAAATCCTAATCTGCTCCATTAACCCGGGTCTGTTCCAAGATTTAATGAGTTCTTGCTTCATCAATGCATCATTTTCCCACCTTGTTTCATGAGATTCAGTATTTTTTTTGAAAAAAAATAAAATTTTTTTTGAAAAGATGTCAGAAAACAGCCTATCTTGCAACTTTAAAGAAAGTGAACAAAAATAGTTCTGCTACTGCATCATTATCCTGGCCTGCTCCAAAATTTTATGGGTTCTTCTTTGGCCTATATCCAACTGCTTCATTGTGATTCATTAAAATCAGTTCAGCAGTTTTTGAGAAATTGACATAAATCTCAAATGGCACCTGGCTTCCAATGTTATGAAAGAAAAGTGGGGAAAGCCCTGTTTGTGCCTCGGAATCCAGATCTACTCCAAATTTTTATGTGTTTTTTCATTGGCCCGGCCTCACCTACCATTCCCCCAGTTTTTGAGAAATTGGCAAACATTGCAAAAGATGCCCCAGCTTGAAACATTTTTAAAAAGTGCAGAAACAAATTCCTGGGTCTGCTCCAAAATTTAATGTGTTCCTGAATTGCCCATGCCCGACCCTGCCACTAAATTTCATGAAAATCAGTTCAGCAGGTTTTGAGAAATTGAAAAATAAATAAATAAAATTTCAAAAGACATCATATTTTGTAACATTAAATAGCCCTCGTTCTGCCCTGGTACCTGCTCTGCTGCAAAATTTAATGTGTTCTTCAATGGCCCATGCAACATTCCTCCTACACGTTTAATGAAAATCACCTGAGTAGTTTTTGAGAAACTGACAAAAATGTCAAACAATGCCCAAGTTTGCTAGAAAGAAAGAAAAAGTCCAGTTTTGCCCTATTATCCACACCTAGTTCAAAATTTATTTTCTTCAATGGCCCATGCACCATCACTCCACCAAGTTCCATGAAAATCAGTCAAGCAGTTTTTGAGTAATCTTGCTAGAAGTCAAGACACTGCCTCCTCTGTGGACTAAAAGTGACAGTCAGGAGGCAGCTTTTCTTTTGGTGGCGCTATTTTCTGAATAATGGACTGTTGTCTTTCCCTGTCATTTTCACTAGGTTCTAATTAGGGGTGTGCCAATCTGATATTTCGGATCAGTATTGGCCCAATATTGGCAAAAAATACTGAATCGGATATTGGAAATAAATTTAAAAAAAAATCCAATCATATCTGAGACTTCTATTGCACATCTGAGTCATGTTGTCGGCTATGTATGTTTTCTTTAAGGGGAGTAAAATATTTGTTTCACAGTTTGAGTTGATGTTTTGTTGTTAGTAAAGTCCATCCAGACAAATCTATTTATTAACAGATTAGTTGTTTTAAGACAGAGAAAACTGTATTGGATTGGTAACGGTATCGGCAGATACTGAAAGCTCCAGTATCGGTATTGTATCAGACATGAAAAGTGGTATCGTGCCATCCCTCATTCTAACTGTTTGACAAGGAAACAGTCCATTTTTAAACACGTGGGAATAGTCCAGTAAACTGAATAATAAGCAGAATAAAAATAATTCCATCTTGTATTTTGTGTGTAGCTTGAATTCACTAAGTTATATCATTGTAGTGCATAGACAATATCGCATTGCATCCTCTGGAAACTGGGGGCGCTATTGGATTGGATCAGTCAGAGACGGTGAGAAACTGAGACTGAAAACAGGATTTTTGAAAGCGAATGTCAGTTTTCTGGTGGTGTTGTGGTGGGACTACTGAAACTCTTGGGAGGGCTACAGCCCCATGTAGCCCCACCTTAGTGCCGCCTCTGTCTGAACTCTCTCACAGTCAGATTGTTTTAATCAGAAGCAGTTTTGAAACAAATAGAGCCTAATTAAACAGGGAGGCTCGTGTCTCTGGTGGGGAGATCGTTTTCCTCTCTGCAGCAGCTTTGCATATCTCCATCTGGAACATTTTATAATGTCTGTCTGGGCATTTGCATGTTTGCATCTTACACCCAAATAAGTAACCATTTCATTCACACGTGACCAGACAACAACTGTGTATCAGTACACTAACCAAAAACACATCAAATCTAATTATGTTATGTCCTGAAGTGGAGTCATTGCATGATTATTTTTCCAAGTTTGCATGATAATGTTACAAGCATGCCGTTATAAGACACACCCTGCTGAGTCGACTGAGGCAGACAGACAGAAAGAGAAACGCTACACAAATAAGTGGAAGTAGTTCTGCAGCTGCTGCGCGGAGGAAAAAGTAGCTATAGATGCTGCATGCGATGGAAATAAAATCACACGCTCACATACAGCAAAAGAACTTAAACATCACAGTCACGCTGCTCAACCCCCTCGTTAGGGC
Source organism: Chatrabus melanurus (assembly GCA_900302635.1). Lineage (NCBI taxonomy): Eukaryota > Metazoa > Chordata > Actinopteri > Batrachoidiformes > Batrachoididae > Chatrabus > Chatrabus melanurus. Next base: position 7,531 of record OMMV01175182.1, on the reverse strand, counting down.
CTCTGAAGCGTACGCGGTGCGCCGTGTGTCTGCTCTCTGCTAATGAACTGCTCTGTAATAGTCTGAACTTATAGGCTGCCTTGTGATCTTAGGCGTGCAAGGCTCTTTTCTCTAGCCACATCAGGAACTGTAATATGCAATGTGTGCAGCAGCAGACAGTCCACACATGTGGAATGTCCATTTAGTCATTTCACGAATGCAAACGTTGACATTTTACTCTGCACGTTTGCACTGGAGAGTTTGTCACAGAACTTATCCGGTGCCTGTACAAAACTATCACAAGTAGTCAACTGGCTCTGGTGGGTGTGGACGCAACAAAAACTCGAGCACATGCTTGCAAACGCACTCCTGTCTGATTTTTACTAATGTGATTAATGGCACCCATATGGGGAGCCAACAATGCAGGCACATACTTCTGAATGCTTTCTGGAAAAGGTCAGTTTGGGACTGCGAGGGATGAGCTTACAGTAGAGACTCGGTGCTATAGCTAGCCAGGCTAAAGCCTCTGTCTTGTGTTGCACAATAGATCAGTGCCTCAGTGCTCTCAGTCAAAACAACTGGTATCAGGCCTACGTGGTTTACATGCCTATTGGCGGACACAACTGCCACCGCAATGAGGGGCAGGGGGCAAAAAAAGGTGTGAGCCAATTGTTCACAGATTAATACATTTACTGACCCCTCAGGCCATTTTGCACAGACTACAACTGTTGCTTGCTTTCAACTTGCTGTTCTTCTTTTATATGCCATAGCATGTGTTAAAATAACAAATGGTTATGAAATATATTGATTTTATGTTAGCTGATGTCTTAACTAGAATAACTGTCAACCAAAAAGTGGATCAGACTATGTCAAAGTTTCATTGAACAAAATGCTCCCAGCATGATAAAAATCAGAGAGGGTTAGTATTGGAAAGGGGTTAAAGAATAAGGAAATCTGCAATAAAAAAAAAGCAACACCACTGAAATGTATTTTTCAACAATCATATTCTTTTGAGTACATTTAACTTGAGAGATAATCTTCAAGGGAGCAGCACGGCGGCTTAGTGGTTAGCACTGTTGCCTCACAGCGAGAAGGTCCCAGGCTTGCTTCCGACCTGGTCCTTTCTGTGTGGAGTTTGTATGTTCTCCCCGTGTTTGCGTGGGTTCCCTCCGGGTGCTCCGGCTTCCTCCCACTTCCAAACACACACTGGTTAGGTGAACTGGTGACTCTAAAATGACCGCAGGTGTGCGTGAGAGTGGGAATATGTCTGTCTGTCTGTGTGTCGGCCCTGCGTTAGACTGGCGGCCTGTCTAGGGTGTACCCCGCCTCTCGTCCAATGGCCGGTGAGATAGACTCCAGCACCCCCATGACCCTTAACTGGAATAAGCGGGTTTATATGACACCAAAATAAATCCTTGTCATTTGATTGGTGGATTGTATGTCACGTGACATTGATGATTTGACCCAATGTCACGCACCGTGCATTCCAGTTCCATTTACTGTGCAGTTTTTTTTCATAGGTTTTGCTCCACTGCACGCCTCAACCACCTTTTCGCAAAAATGCGTCCATGATACGAGGACGCTAAATCCAGTACGCCATAAGCCCATTAGAAGCTTACGCAGTGTTCACAGGGACATCTTTAGTGGTCGTAGAAGCACTTTCAGATGAAGAATTGGACAAGTTCCTATCGCGATTTTCCGCTTCGGTTCTTAGTGGTGCTCGCTCAGCTCAGTGGTGTGTCGGTGAAGTGAACGGCTGTGCGGACACAGAGCCGTCTCTGCTCCACTGCTGTCGGCTTCCAGTTCTGAGAAGGAATATCATATTTAGGTGTCATAGTATACAAATAATGAATGTTTAAGAGTGCAATGGTAAGAATATTTTCATGGGGTGAAAGATGGAATGTTCCATTCAATGAGGCGTCAGCCGAGAAGTATCTATTAATGTATGGATTCATTGCATATCATCTGCAGATGACAGAATAAAAAGCATTTAGCATCATTCAGTTAGCTTTGCATTCATTTCATGGGAAGCACAATGAAATAGCAGTTAGCACTCTTGCTACACAATGACAAGGTTGTGGGTTTGGATCCACCAAAGCCCAGTTCCTTTATGTACGAATGGTTTTCCCATGACAGCCTGGATAGTCTCACTATCACATCATAGATGTTTGGTTCAAGCCACAACAGGGGTTGGTGGCACCATTGGCAATCGAGTGACTGTAAAAATATTCACCCAGTTCAAAATCACATTAGCATCAAGACGGTGAGGTGTCATCCCGATCAGGATGCAGCTAAACAAAGCTGGAAACATGGGCTCATAAATCTGATATCATCTAATTTGAGATTGTGAGTTGATTTAAGCAGCAATTTTAAATTGCTGAAACTTAAATTTTCAAGCCAGCCAAATTAACCCAAATAATGCCCATAAACTGTAAAAACTCAAAGAGCTGTTACCAAAAGTTTTTTTTCTTCTTCAGTTTTTTTTTTACAGAGTTGAATTTTAACTTTTACCTTACCCTGAAGTCCTCCAACATCATAAGCATCATTATATTCAAATGTCAACAGCTGTTTGACTGATTATTGACCCAATTCCAACACAGATGTGACTTTGCCTATTATGAGGCTACTTGTCTTCACAGCGGTGCCGAGGCATGGCATTGCCCCTTTTGGACATGTTTACTGGTTATTTAACTCCTGAGTATTTTTTGGCATTAGCAAATAGGTTGTCGTTTCCCTCTCTGATGTCCTTTGAGCATTTTATTGCCATTTGGCCAGCCGCGCTCGAACCACGGAGGGAGTGGAGCATGATGGAAACTCCATATAAAAGAAAAATAAACCAAGCTCACTTTAACGGCAACACTGTGCGAGAGGACAGCGCCATGGAAGAGAGATGCAAAGGATAATACTTTTGACACCGGGTGGGACGTGGTGAACATACATTATGAGTATTTTATGGCGGAAAAAACTACTCACCATTTCATTTTTCTCCCTCTGCGATAACAGCACCATTAAGTCCTCCCCCCTTTGCCTCTTTTTTCCCCCCCTCTGTGTGTGTGGTCCGCTTGATGAGCTGCAGTGTGGCTGGAGTTTAACAAAGGCCAGTGTTGCAGGTTGGGGTCGTCTCCACTTTGGACTCTGCTGCAAAAGGAAATGGTGCAGGACTGGTCAGAATTCTTGTCACCCCTGAAGTTAGAGCACAGAATTGAAAATATGTTCAGCAAATTAACCAATTTTCTATCATCAGAATATTTAATAAAACATCCAAAGTCACTGAACAATGACAACAACAACAACAACATCAAAATGCTTTCATGTAATGAAAAAATAATAATAACAAATAAAATGTACAACCCCAAATCAGAAAAAGTTGGGACGATATGGAAAAAGCAAATTTTAAAAAATGCAGTGATTTAAGGCCTGCAACACATTCCAAAAAAAAAAAGTTGGGACGGGGGCAATTTATTCTAAATAATGATTAAATCATCACTTTTACAACCAGTTTTCTTGAGACACATTAGGTGATGGACACATGAACATTTCCAAGTCACCGAATATGTCTTGGACTTCATTTACATCAATCGTTAAGAAATACAAACAGTATGATATTGTATGGTAAATCTGGGTCAAGTACGTAGGCAGTTCTCAAAAAGTGAGTGACCATGCTTGGGCAAGACTAGTGAAGAAAGCCACCGAGACACCCAGACAACTCTGAAGGAGTTATAGGCTTCTGTGGTATAAACTGTACACAGTGCAACTTTTGTCTGTTACATCAACAGTTACACAGCTTCATGATGAAGTGGTATAAAGGAGGATTTTCTTCAAAAGAAAATGCAAAATTTCAGGTGCAGTTTGCCATTCACAGCTTCATGTTGGAGTGGAGTAGAGAAGGATTATAACACAGGAAAACAGATCAAATCTAGGCTCGGGTTTCCCATATGCTTTCTGGCAAATTGCAGCTGAAATTTCCCATTTTCTTTTTAAGAAAATCCTCCTCCATACCATTTCATCATGAAGCTGAATAACTGTTGATGCAGCCGACAAAAGTTGCAATGTGCACAGTTTATCCAGCCACAACCACAGAAGCCTATAACTCCTTCAGAGTTGTCTGGGTGTCTTGGTGGTTTCCCTCACTAGTCTCCTTCCAGCATGGTCACTCACTTTTTGAAAACTACTTACCGTACTTGACACAGATTTACCACACAGTACCACACTGTTTGTATTTCTTAACGATTGATGTAAATGAAGTCCCAGACATACTCAGTGACTTGGAAATGTTCATGTATCCATCCCCTGACTTGTCTCAAGAAAACTGGCTGTAAAAGTGATGATTTAATCATTATATTTAGAATAAATTGCCCCCGTCCCAACTTTTTTTGGAATGTGTTTCAGGCCTTCAATGCAGGAATGCATGCATATTTACAAATGGAATGAAGTTGACCACACAAAACATGAAATATCTTGGGTTCCACCTGCCTGCAATGAAACAGAAGTCAAAGTAAATGTAAGGATCACTACGTTTTGTTGATTGGTGGTTGTACATGTGACACAGTTATTGGCACACTTTGATAAATTTACAGTAAATCATGACTTTTACAGCCAGTTTTCTTTGGACGAGTGAGGGGACGGATACATGAACACAGAGTGTGAATAAGACAACGACCACCAGGGGGGTCCTTACCTAATATTACTCAGTTAATGCTAGGTAAGGCAAATGTTTGCTTTAGCTAGCTAACGTTAGTTAAACTGCAACTTCAGGCAAAATAAACTAACAGCATTCGTCCGTAGACCCTTGACACAAGCTACTTCAGAACCTCTGAAAGTAAGAAAGTAAACTGTATTAAACAATCTGGAGAGCTCCTTCCAGTTTTCTTTGGTTTATGCCACACAATGGACTATAGAATTAAATGAGCCATTACAATAATGGGAGTGAGGCAGGCAGAGATGTTTAATTAAGGTTAAGAAATGGTATGGTCCAATTTAGGAGTGAAATCATATTACAAGATTCTTCTCGGCTTGAATATGGGAAATATATTGTAATACGTACAATTACAGGTAAGAAAGATATAGAAATGTTTGGAACCTGCAAAGCTGGTTTCTACTTCTTTTTTTTGGGGAGGGATTCCAAGTGATAATTAGGCTTTCAGATCCCCCAGTATCCGCTGTAATTCAAACCATGCTTGAACATTTCCAAGGCACTAAATATGTCTTTGACTTCATCAATCATGAAGAAATACAAACAGTATGGTACTGTACAGTAAATCTGTCTAGAGTAGGCAGTTCTCAAAAACTGAGTGATTGTGCAAGAAGGAAATGAGGAAAGGAACACACCAAGACACCTATGTCAACTCTGATTTAGTTGTAGACTTCTGTGGATGTGACTGGAGAAACTGGGCAGAACGCAACTTATATCTGGTGCGTCAACAGTTGCAACTTCATGGCGGAGTGGCAGAGGAAAGATGTGAAGTTCCAGAAGGCAGATGGGAGACTCAAGCCTAGATTTGATTGTTTTGTTTTTTTGTATAAAACTTTTTCTCTGCTCTGTAATTAAAATTCAGGCGCGCCAATAAATCTGATCATGACTTTAAAAACACCTGCCACGTGTGACTCAGTACTGGGCAGGTACAAATAGATATCACATTGGGGCTTTGGGCTGGTGTTAAACATAGTCAGCATCACCTGGTTGTTTCTATCGGTTTGTGGATCACAAAACTCCTGATGAAAGAGACAAAGCCCATTGTAAATATAATGCCTTTATTCTTAACATGAATTAAGTCCTCCAGAAAACCAGTTGATCACACCACACAGGTGGTTTTCTCTCCTCATCAATACATGTGATGTGGTCTTCAATGAATACACAGCCAATTCTGTCCACTCAACTCCACTCCTGGCAAACACTCTCCCTTATCAGATATATTCCACAGTGTCTACAGCAATCTGTCATGTTCCATAAGCTTCGAGAGTGCATTCTACTTGATTCCATTAAAGATTACTATTTTCTTGAACATTCTTCATGTTTCTATAACATTATTGTACCTTCTAGCACCTTCCACATCAGTCTATTACATTTAGTGTATTTCAAAGCATTGTAGACATGTCTTATTATTATTTTAGCAGCATACTATAGAAACATGTTAACAAAAATACATAAAAATAAAAAAAAAACAAAACAAGCAGCGTTGGCCTTGTTGGCCACCAGACCGAGTCTTTGGAAATGAAAGAAACTGATAAGCAAGCACATTTCAAGCTACATGTTATTTCAACAACACATACCATATTTTTCGGAGTATAAGTTGTACTTTTTTTTACTTGTTTGGCTGGTCGTGTGACTTATGTTTCAAAGTGACTTATATGTCAAAAATACTGCACTATCATCTACGGCCACAAGATGGCAGCATCTAGATGTGTGACAAGGTGCTCCTGTATACTGATCTGAATGAGGTACTGTCTGATCCACACTCCGGAGCAGAAGGTGGCAGTAATGCACCATTAAGCCGGATGCCAACCACCGTAAAACAAGAAGATCTGTATGAGGAGGATGTACTGGCTCTTGGAGAACCAGCGAAATCAATTAATCATGGTCTCAAACTGAAAGACCACACTCTTGAATAAAGAGAGGTAATAACCTTCACACGACTCGGCACTGGACTCATTTGTATTTTGTGGGACAGCTGAAGGACAACGAGGAGGATGGCTAGGCTAAGGTAAGGCTAACTATAATGTTTTAAAAATGTATAATCAATTAAAAAGTTTATTTAGTGAGGTAAGCATGCACATGTATAGCTTCTTTACTCTTGAGCTCTTGAGGAAGGTTGGTGAATGAGATATGAAACACTGAGTGGCTTGAAGCAGCACGGTCAGACGATGATCCTTAAATCATAGGTCCAAGGAGTGATGACTGTTTAGCCGCTTCACAATAACACTCATTTCACAAAGCTCCATTTGTGACTGCGTGTGACAGTTTGTGCATTCGTAAGAAAACGGGAAGCTGCGTGTGTCTGTGTGAACTAAAGTGAGATTAAAATTTTCTGGACGTGTGAGGGAGCGTGGCCTGTCCTGATTTGCTGGATGAAAGCCTGCAGAGATGTAAATTATATCGCAGAATCCTGTGGTCATGCTTTGCAGAGATTTACTACAAGTGATCTCCCCGGAGTGTTTATAATGGGCTGGAGTGCAAATCATAGCCATTCCACAAACCGCCAGACCGCGATTGTTGAACATATTTTTCCATCCAGACTAAAGCTACAAAACTAGCCGCGTTCACATCCTACGCTCGTGAATTCACACCTATACTCAAAAGTGAAGTCCAGTCTAAAATCTGCCAAGTGTTATTTCTGAAGCTTTTAGAGCCGTGTCACATTTTTGGAAAATGCATTTGGGAATTTTATTCTGCCCCGAGGACGCACACATGCTCATATTTCACCAGAGGAAAGAGTTCAGTGTCTTGCTAAGGGTCACTTAAGGAAGGGATTTGACCTTATAACCTTCCAGCTTTGGGGTGGTCTCATTTACAACCAGGCAACTGTCCTATATCTAACAAAAAAAAAAAAAAAAA
>OMMV01175178.1:0-20688 GCA_900302635.1 Chatrabus melanurus | reverse complement strand
TTAATCATTTGTGCTGAATTAAAAAACTGGTCAACCCCTGTACATGTAATTGACAAATATGATGTATTTTACAAAAACATCAACACTCCCATTATCTTGAAGAGTCGGACAAGAATTATTTTCCTTCACATGGTGTGCTGCCATTGTGTGACATTTCATTTAAATCGATAACAGTTTAGGAGGAGTAGAGTCAGTATCTCACTGAGAGACGACTGTTTGGCGGCTGAATTTTTAGAAGACTGCTACGAATTTGGCCGAGTTTTTGGCGACATTGGGGCGAAATATTTGCCACTTTTTGATGATTGTTTAATGAATTAGACAACCGCTGGGCGTCTTGTTGAAAAATATTTGACGAATATTCGCTAACCGGCTGTATGTCTGTAGTCCTCAAGTCGTTAATTACTCACTAACAACCGGCGACCGCATTTCAACAATGATCCGACCTTGTAGCAAATGAAACGAACCGGGCGACTGAAAGAGACCACGGAGGGGGGGCAACTTGAAGACTACCTTGGCGAGTAAAAAGACTAGTTAGACAATAGTTAGAGACAAGTTACAACAACTAATTAGCAAATGGGGATACCGATTCTGACTGCTTAGAGAATAATTTCAGACTACATTGAGACCAAGAGCCGAATTAGACGAATGGCTGTTCGTCTCACTTGGCAATCGGCCGCAAGCCCAGTGAGATACCTGCTTTACACTTACGGACTCAATATCATACAGTATGATGCATTAATTAATCGTAAAACTCCAATTATCTGTCGTTGAAGACGTTGGACCAGAGTTATTTTCTTTCGTGCACGTCTTCATGTGGTGTGCTCCAGTTGTGTGAAATTTCATTGAAATCCAACAAATAAGCCTCGTGATTTTGTGTGCAAGCAAATTGTTTATTCTGTAATACGCATTCTCTACATTACATCACCCGGCTAAACGCTTTGAAATATTACTAAATGAATTGTTTAAACGTGTACTTGTGACATTATATTAGTGAGTAATGACTTAGCCGTACGTTGACAGCACAGCCGCTACGGCACGCCTTTGCACCCGAGTTCCTCCCTTTTCATTATTATTGTGTGGCTAAAATTAGCATTGCTAATGGCTAGCGTGACCGCAGCATAAGACATATGTAGTGTTTCTTTCCGCTTTGCACGCCCGTCCTGATTTGTAGCGTGCACTGTCATGTAATCGGGCTCTCCAAGAGGCCACGGTTGCACATGTATCTTCCAAGGTCCAAAGCTGACATAGTGCTCCAGTGGGAGAGTTATTTGTCCTTTTGTAGGCTAATTACTGCAGGCTGTGTGACCGCCCCCTGCAGTTCCAGCTGACCTTTCACCTCAGAGGTGTTGAGCAGGCAATTACTCTTCCTGGCTTCTGTGTGAAGGCCGCAACACAAACTGGCTTGCCACATTTCTCTCTTTCGTAGAAATACAAAAACACACATACTGACAAACGTGTTTCTTTAGATTCTGACGTGTAGGCGAGTCGCCGCCCACATCCGCTTTGCTGCTAACTGAACTTTGTGTGGATGTGATTTTTTTTTTTGACAGAGATGTACAAGAACACATTTTTTTGCAGTTTTTATTTTAGTGCTCAGCTTTAAGTGAAAAAATATATGTACCCAAAGATAATTTGCTCAGACCACCATAACTTCTCTGACTTCAGTCTGATCCAAGCGACAACCTCCGGTGCTGAAAACTGAAGCTAACGTGGAAGTGCCAAAACCTGCAGTTCCTTGAATGGCCATTTGAGGCTGGCTCAAAAAGTGAGTCAATCCCCTTAGATGCCCATGTTAAAATGTCCAGTCTGGTAAAAAAAAAACGGTTTTAGTCTCTATAGCTAGTCTCCCCGTTCATGACAACTGTACAGGGGGTGAATTTTTATCTTACTTGTCAGCTTAAGCTAGTTTAAGCGGGGACAGGTCATTATTCCGAAGGTCCATTGGTCTGAAAATTAGGATTAGGGTTAGTTAGGTAGTTAGTTAGTTACTTTTAAGGGTTAGGGTTAGGGTTCATAATTATAATACATTTTTGGGTTTAAAATAAAATAAAATCCTTACTTGTTGGGTATTTTATAAATATAATGCATATTTCTACCTATAGGACGGGTCCCTTAAAAGAAACTCTGTTTTGCTCCATTTTATTAAGTTTACTAAGTAAATGGGCCTTCGGAATATAGAGTAGTCACCATTTTAAGCAACAATGTTATGAATAATTAGGGGCGTGGTTGCTTTGAGAGACAGGTAGTTGGTTAATTGGGTCCAGCCAATAGCAGTGGGCGCTAGCTGCTGTGGATTCAACAATTTTTGTCTTTTCTGCACATTTTATTACAAATATGAGATAAGATGGCTTACTGTGCGGTTAATTGTACTAACAGACCATCTAAGAGGTCTGTGCAGTGGCACTGAGTGAAATTTTAGTATGATTTAATTTTGTATGCTAGCGCCGTTAGCAGTGGGTAGCAGGTATCGATAGCTTAGTGATGTTACATTGATTGAGGCAGTGTGCCGTTTGTAGTTTTTAATACCCGCACACAATCCACCCATTATGAAAGCCACGCCCAGTCTGCAAAAATATGTGTTCATCAAACACCCAAACAAAAGTTAGCCTGCTAGCCTTATCTTGGTAGCTATGAGATGGGGGTGGGGTGTGTTTGGGCTTCATTGCTCGCACCCAGACCACACCCGTCTTGCTCACGCTCCACCTCTTTAAGGGGGTATCTCACCTGCCATTTTTTTGCTTTGCGGCCGATTTGCGACGGTAATCACAAATTTGCGCTTTTTTATTTCGCGACAGTCGCAGGCTCGCAGAATGGCCGCAAGTTGTGGAAAATTGCACGTGGGAAATTTTAAACTTTTTAAAAAATTCCCGTGACTGCAAAAATTGAGGCTCTGACGTGAAATAGTAGCAAATCTGTCTCTTAGCAAGCAAGTGCCGCGCGACATTCTCATAATGGCCGCAAAATTGCGACGCACACGACAAAAAGGCTAAATATATTGCAGCCATACAGACTTGTCATGGCAGTGAGACAATCGTGCTAATATCTCGCGTATCTTTCACAACAAATGCATGTTTTTAAAAAAAATGTGAAAAAAGTCGCAAAAAATCAGGTCACAAATTTACCGCATGCAATTTGAGCTTCAAACCCGCTCTTCAGAAAACCCGTGGGTGACGTCACAGGATCTCAACCTACAGATATGCAGCCGACACACGGAAATAAGCATAGCGAGGGATCCACAGTGTTTCTGAGCTGTGATGGCAAATGTGCAGGTGTTACTTTAATAAGGCCAAGAAAGAGGTGAGAACTGTGTGATTCTTGCGCTCAGACACGTACCCACGCCCCGTGCTGACTCCATCGTTCGGGAAAAGTGCTTCTCAGCTCTCCTGTGCCGCTTGATAACCCACATCCTCTCCTGAAAACCCCACAGTAACGGCTCTCCAGAGGGATGCTTTCATCCTGACGCACACGACATGTTTGGTCTGTTTCCATTTAGCTAAGTTCAGGTGTAGTTCACAGAGGCCGCCAACTCTGGTCACGTGACTTACACGCAGGCCGTGGGCTCGGGAGGCCTTTGTTTGTGTAATCTAGCCCTTTGATAGATCGAGAGCTTCTGTGCCAAGGAGAACTTGAACTGCCAGCTCTTTTACATAAACTCGAAAAATATCAGCTGATATTTCATCTATTTTCATTCCTGTCCGTTTAATCACGTGGCTCATTGTGAACACGTGCTTACATAAAAAAAGCGCGTTATCTCCTAAGATCTCCTCTGAAGAGCATGGTGACCTCCCGTTGACCCACATGTGATTCACCTTGAGCGAGGCGGGCTGCTGGCAACACCAAGCGCCAGAGTTCAGCCGTGCAGCGACACTGTTGCGTAATCTACGAGGAAGCTGCTCGGTAATAAATAAATCTGGCGGCTGAGGCGGTCCATCTGGGAACAGCATTTTTCAGCCGAGCCTCCTGACGTGATGCCTGGTGGGCTTTATAAATATCCTGAGCCCGTCGGCGCGATGTGAACTGTGTTTCACCCTCCCACACCCATCCCCTTTGAGTGTTTGCCTTCTGCGTGCGCTGAAAAGCAGGCTTTGCTTTGCTTTGTTTGTCGCTCGGCGCTTAACCTCCCACTTTCCCCCTGTTAACTGTCAAAAGCACGACGCTGGAAAGCACATGTGAGCGAGAACTCTTTTGGCTTCACAGTGTAGGAAAATGACCCCCCGAGGGATTATTTGTGTCGTGTAGGAGCACCGGACGATACGATCGACACTGAAGTCGGAATATCTCTCCGTATTTAATCTATGCTCAGAATCTACACCCGTGAAACCGCACCAAGAAAAATAACAGTGCCTGTGTGGCAGCTTTTAGATCGAATCTGCAACGCCAAAAGCACACCCTTTTCTATTATTGCTATAACCTCAACCAACTGTGCAGTGCACCATGTCACTGTCATCTGGTGGTTTTTCCTAATTACATTTGTTGGCATAAATTGATATCACAGAAACAAACCAGGCGATATGAGAGAACAGTTTCTGTGTAGAGCCAAAACCTTTTCCTCCCAAGAAAAGATCCTCTTGCAGATATCCTGTGCCTCTGTGCACACTGAGCTAAAAGAATTGCGATATGGCCGGCGGCGGGAGATGAATAGAAATTATAAAGAGTTATGCCCCGACTGTACAAAGCGTTTGACCTTGTGTTGTAGCTCGACATGCCCTTCTGTCTATTGCATATGTATGAAGCATATAAAGGGTTAACCCTCCATAACCCTCCATAATAGCCAGCATTAGCCAACACAGACGATTATTTCACATAGACTGTATATGGGTGATTCTTTAACAAAAATAAGTTCTTCAGAATGTTTTAATTCCTGTTGCATAATCAAACTGGATAACAAGGGATTTCAAAACTAACAAAAGCAGTTTTTTATAACAATCCAAAACAACACCATGTAACGGAGTTGACTGTAACAGAGGTGATGATTTCAGCTGTTCAGCCTTCTGAACTGCCACATGGTAATTCATTGGATTGAAAGTTATGTTCCATTTATGAGTGATCTAATCCATATTATATTTATTAAATTCTCTGATAAATAATTTGTCTGAGGGAGTAACAGAGGTTTTACTACTTACTGATTTTTGGTTGTTTTTCTTCAGAAAGTTAAAACGTTTTGACATTAATCCTGTCCATCATGTTTCTCTCCACCAGATGTAACAAGACATCTGATTGGTTCACTCAGTAACTCAGCTGGGTACCAATAGAGGGCAGCAAAGCTCAAATGTAACGGAGTTGACAATAATTCTAGGACTAACATTTTGAGCTCACTTATGAAAAATGTAATAATGACTTTTGGAGCCTGGAACTTTTATAGATAATTTAAACATGACTCAAAGCAAAAACTACAATAATAAGGCAAATGACCAATTATTCTGCCAGAAAACAATAATTATCATCAAAATACCTTTAATTAGTTCATCTAATTTTGTGTGCAATCAAACTAGACAAAATAAAATCACTGGCACACAAATGTTTCAAGTGAGATTAAAATTAAATGCAGGTGTAAAACATGGACCCTAATTTGGCCCTTAGTTGGAGAATCACCCATGAACAAGCCTTCCGTGATGTCACCCATAGGTTTTCTGAAGAGCGGATTTGAAGCTCAAATGGGGCGGTTCCAAATATCGCCATCTTGGCAGTGCCAAAATCAGCCTAAGTCCCAGCCAACCTACAAATGGGTGAAGGGGTGGAGCATGCGCAAGACCGGTGTTACCTAAACAGGACAAATGAAGCCCAAACATGGCCACCTATCTCGAAGTTATCAAGCTAGCTAAGGCTAACAGGTTATGTAACTTGCTTTGGGTGACTAATTAGCATATTTTTTGCAGACTGGGCATTTTCATAACACTTGGCTTGAATGTGGGTACCAATATATTGCCTCAGTAACCGTGGCATCATCACTGTAGCTAATGTCACCAAGCTATTATTACCTGCAAATTAATGCCAATGGCACTAACATACAAATTAAATAATACTAAAATTTCAATCAACTGAAATACTGGATCATAGACTTAGAGCCGGCCCAGTGTATGGCCGACACAATTCGGTCTCTAATTTTCTTGCAGAGAATGGAAAGAATCATGCTGACATATCAAGAGTTGAGGATAGAGTGTTCACCAAATTCATCCAGAGTTGTGCTGAGTCTGCCTCGGGAGTAACAGGACAACTCGTAACCAGTACAGGTCGCACACGGATAACTCGTAACCACTCCAACCCGTAACCAAGATAACTCGCATCCCTTTGTAAATATCGTAGAGCAGGTAGCAGAGTAGATAAGGAGCTGGCCTGCCAATATGTAGACCTTGGCTCAAATCCCGCTCATGCTACTTGTCTGTGTCCTTGGACAAGACATTTAATCTCAGTCCACCCAGCTGTAAATGGGTACTGGCCTTGGCTGGGGAAGTAACCTGCGTCGGACTGGCGTCCCGTCCACAGAGAGTGGTAGACTCTCATCTGCTTCACGCTATGGAATCCAGAGATAAGCACCGGCACCAATGGGCCTCAGGGCCTATATAGGACTTGTAAATATCTGGCTGCCTACTCTACGGCCATGAGCCACTACAGTGAATATATTAGTAATGGACCATTCCACAGCCGCGGACAAATGACGGGAAATGAAATCCTTGTTTAATTCTTATTTTTTTATTTATTTATTTTTTTAACAGTGTCTCTATATCTTAAATAGAAGGCAATTTAGAGGTTGGTGCGGTTACGACTTGTCTAGAAACCACCTCGGGCTGTCATGGGTGGGACTGAGGTAGATGGGAGTTCACCGAGCTCCGGAAAAAACTCAAGAAAAGTCTGATTTTGTACCTGCTCGGGAGGACTCTGCACTGAGAATGGCTCGGGGAAAGGAGCTGAGAGATGCTGAGGTGTAGCTCGGTCTGTTACGGCGTGAAACAGCTTGAGGCGGCGCGGAGTCCGGCTGAACTCCTGAAAATTCATATTCAACACTGGCATGTGTTTATCCGACCTTTCCTGACTTGTGCTGATCTCCCTTCCGGGACGCACGAGCCATGCCAAGGCTTCGCTTAGGAGAGTGCTGAGCTCAGCCCGATGTACGAGCCGTTGAACATATTGTAAAGTGATAGACTGATATTTCTGGACGTCCCGCCCTTGTATTTGTTAGCCAGATTACTCAAAAACAAATGAAGTGATTCTTGCAAATGTTGTTGAAAAGGTTGGGCCATTTGTTGTGTAGATGTAGGTAACAGAATTTGTTAAATATTACTTCTTTAGTCTCGCAAGATAGGGCGTTTTAGGCCTTGGCAGAGGTATGAACTCTCATGGATCCTTTTCTCCTATCCTGAATTGTGTTTGTGTGTTCATGAGGACTGACACCCTCTGAGCTCTCTGCTCTCTTTGACCTTTAACACCACAGTGTATAATAATTCTTGGAGTTTGACAGGTCAGCTGAGGCGTCATGGCTGGCCCCTTGCTGTGGGTTAGGGCTGAGCCTTTTTATCATACTACCCACTCTGTGATGGATGAACCCGGCAACAAACTGGCGAGTGGACTAACAGCGTTGCTCAGAGAAAGCGGATAAGGCGTTGTAACAAATAACACCTCGCTGAACTCCACCACTTTCTTGTTGCCCCTGTCTTTTATTTTTATTTTTTTGCTGAGGACGGGGTCGGTCCAAAAAGTGCACAGACTCACGAGGTTTATCACAAGTCATAGTTCACTGCTCACGTCTTTGTGATAGTGCTTGTCCTGAAAAATGTTCGCGCAAATCAGGGGGACGCAAATAAAATTTCAGTGTTACTTTTGCCCGATGACAGACTCTGCAAAAGTGACCTGGTATTTTTAAAGGACAATAGAATAATACTAATCACCCATCTATAATATAGAAATATAAAATGCACAAGACCAGAGTGCAAATTATACAATGACAACTGGAAGTAGTTCTCTGTTCTTTGTGCATTTGTGATGGCTTGACTACTCGCGCAGCCTGTAACTGTACAACAGCAAATGTAGAAGTTTCCCGTTCTCTCTGTTACGTGAGGTAAAGGTAAGAGGCTTTAGTGATTTAAACTTTTTTTTGGGTAATTTTTTAATTGTGTTTTTGTCGCTAAATTGGCTGCTTGACCTCCCTACCCCCCCCTCAAACCCCCTGTAATTCGAACCATGCATGCATGGGACTGTAAAATAGATAACTCAATAACACATTACATGCCCATAAGTTAACCGTGAATGCATAATTCTGTTAAATAGTAACATTTTCACACCATTTTTGAAATGTTTTACCAGAAATTTGCAATGTATCTATATATACAGGGTGTCTAGGGACCTTTAAACATTTTACTTATTTGAAATTACAGCGTTAATTGGCATTTAAATGTTTAAAATATATTTTTCTAACATCTGCACACATACAGACTCAAAATTTATTATGTTGTATTGGGAAATGTCAAAACAGCCAGGAAATATTGTATTTATTTGTATTTTTACCTCATGTTTGACAGGAGCTCAGCTCACAATGTTGAAAGATGTTTGGTTCGAACCTTCAGGGTCATGAAGTGGCGGGATGGAGATGTATGGCACTGATGATATCTATACAGGTGGACGAAGGTTCAAGCCTTCAGAGTTATGTTGCTTTCGGTGTTGCAGGAGAATATTACTGTAATGACGAACTGGCTTGTGGGTTAGGTCAGGCTGTCATGACCAACAGCACTGTTATTCATGTGGTATAGTCCTGGTCAGAATTATTGGCACCTCCAATTTTTAAGAGAAGAATTTAAAATACTTTCAGAAATAAATACAAATTAACCAATTGTGCATAATCACAATATTTAACAAAATGTCCAGCTATTGCACATCATCATAAAATGCTTTTGTGTAGTGAATACCAGTTGTCTACCTACGCGGTTGCCATCCAGGAACCAAGGCGGTTCCACGGTGCGGTGGATGCGGCAACGTGCGGCACGAGCACATGCTCCCAGACCTGACCTGTAATTAAATAAAAAATACACATAAAATGTACTTGTACCACAGTTATTGGCACAGATTGCTAAATTTACAGTTAATCATCCCTTTCACAGCCAGTTTTCTTTATATTAGTCAGAGCATGGATACATAGCATGGAACATTTCCAAGTCCCTGAATATGTCTTGGACCTCATTTACCTCAGTCATTAAGAAACAGAAACTGTATGGCACTGTTTGGCACATCTGTCTGGAGTAGTCAGTTGTGAAAAACTGAGTGACTGTGCAGAGAAGGCTTTTCTTAAAAAGGTGTGAAATTTCAGCTTCAATTTGCCAGAAGGCGCATGGGAGACTTGAGCCAAGGTTAGATCTGTTTTCTTGTCGTAAAATCCTTATCTGTTCCACTCCACTGTGATGCTCTGTAACTGCTAATGCAACAGACAAAAGCCGCACTGTGCACACTCATCCTCAGAAGCCTGGAACTTCTTCGTCTTGGTGGCTTCCCTCACTAGTGGCTACCCCTGTGAAGCGCCTTGGGGCAACTTATGTTGTGATTTGGCGCTATATTAATAAATTGAATTGAGTACCATACTGTTTGGACATGATCAATCTCCTTAGCAATACAACTGGTACAATACAGTGCTGCTCTGGATATTGAAACCAGGATGCAGCAACTCATAGCCCTTGACTATTTACAAAGTCTAGGAGCACTGAGACATTTTCGCCACATTTACCAGATTCATGAGGGCTGATACAGTCCTTGTAGCCAATGCCAGTGGTTGCATTGAAATCACCAGTGGGGTGTCACCTCTGGGGCAATCATCAATCACAGAGTTTACACTGCCAGTAAAAAGTCTCCCTCACCAAGCTATCACTCACCGCAGTGGGGGCATAGAGTGAACCAGACAAGACATCCAGAGAATGCTCAAGTCTGAGTCTCATAATGCACTCATTGACAGAGGTGATATCTGACACCATCGGATGGACCTGGTCCGCCACAGCAACTGCTGCTCCTTTGGTAAGCCAACCATTGGGCCAAGCAGATCAAACATAGGTGTATCCACCCAATGAGATCTGGCCACTTCCAGGTCTCTGAACCTCAGATAATCCAACCTCTACAATGCAAAGTTTCCAAGCTCCCTTAACATCAGTGGAAGATGGTTATCCTTACTTCAAGAAAGGATGTCCCTGCATGAGCCATTTCAGGTTCAGATCTGGATGCCACCATGCAGTGGATGATCCCTCAGCAGTGCGCGAGTCACCACCCTCCAGGAACAAGACCCACGTTGCTCCCCTGTGGTTTCGTCTATCCCAGAGATGAGGCTCCAAAGTGCTTTCTTCCATTCCCTTCATAACGTGCGCTATGCTCAGAGTTACTCCCATGGAGCGTGGAAACAAGAAGATCTTCTTTTCCGGTGCAAAGCTTTGCAAAGTGTTTTATAGGAAGTGAAGTGCTCATCCTGCCACTAACCCCCCAAAATGTTTATCTCTAGGCTGGAGAACCACCTACAGTCCCTGGATGCAGAATAATGCCATGTCCATGGATTTCTGAAGACATTTTAAAGCCTGTACTTCAAAATCAGGGGTTCCAGTAATTCTGGCCAGGACTGTTGGGTGAGGGAGATGGACTGTGAGCTCCAGGTGATAACCTTGCGCTGAACTTGCAAAAGTCACCTTAGCAAACTATTGTGATTTTTTTAAAATTTTTTAGAAATTCACGGATGTGTCAATGTCACTCTTCACACAATTTATCACTGCAGCAGTTTTTTTTTTCTTCACAACCCTCCGCTGAAGGAGGCGGGTGTATTTGTGGCTGTCGCTCTTGAATCTGAATTTCTCACAAGCACAGAGGTCATCTTGCTGCATCATAACTTTGAACAGGCCAATCACAGAGCATTATGCAGATAAACATGATGACGGCGGGTCATGCAATCGGTTTGATGGCGGGAACATGAGACTATTTGCAGCAGATTATTTTTATATACACTAAAAATAGTGCTAGGGAGCATGTTAAACATGAAAAGGAATAGAACATTGAAATGACATTATAACAAAGTTTGATTGTTAACAGAGTATAAGCCATTTTGGAAACTCATCATGTGCAGCAAAGCTTGCAACAAAGTCACACAGTGAGCCACGCGCCAGGAAAGTGGGAGTCATGGGTTCTGTAAGCTTCTGTGATGTGAATGATGGCAGAATTCTGCACAGGCTGAGGTTTTTACATGCGTTCAGCATCACTGCGCAGTACGTTTTGGAGCCAAATGGACTCCAGATCCCGGCACCTATGATACATTTAATGGATCACTGGAGGACGACTTTCTGAGTCCCTGTGTTGGGATTACAAATATTTGGACAGCATATAGAACCCAGCCTTGTTGGTTTCATAAAGCATAGAAGAGGGAATTTAAGTGTGCACCACAGAAACTTTTAAGATGTCATTAAATTATCAGTATTAGGTAAATCAATCACTGCTTTGAGTTTTACTTCCATCAAGGTTGCATTGGTTGGCTTGTTCATTTATAAAAGTATGCAAAAGCATCAGGACTGATTTTCATGAAACTTGGTTGAAAGATGGGACATAGGCCAAGGAAGGAACTTTTGGTGTAGATCTAGATCCAGGGGTGGATCCAGGAAATGTTTAGGTTTGTTTGTCATCAGGACAACTCAAAAACCTTTTAAGTGATTTTCATGAAACTTGGTGGAGGGGTGGTACATGGGCCAGGGAAGAATCCATTCAAATCTGGTGCATATCTGCTTTTGGTGGTGGATCCAGGAAATGTTTTTGTTTGTTTGTTCATCATTAAAGATTACTCAAAAACCTACAGACTGATTTTTATTAAACTTTGTGGCTGGAGTGCGACATGGGCCAGGGATGGTCTACTTTGCCGCATCCACCATCCTTTATCCTAATCTCCGTCAAGCTCCTACAGCCCGGTGAAATGTAAGCAAGCCCTCGACCTCGCCCAGTTGCTGAGGTACTCAGCACTGAGGCACCTGTGTGCTAAATCATGCTCAGGGAAATGCAGCACATGGTCATAGTGTCATAATTGACATTCCCACACAAAGCAAGTCGCACCCCCCAACCAGGGAAGAACCCATTACATTTTGTTGCTGATCTTATTCTATTGGTGGATCAGGATCAACCCTTTTACATTTGGTGCATTTTTTAGTATTTACATCATGTGTGTCACTGAATAATGCATGGACCTCAGTTAGAAAAAGATACACTGAACAAAACTTCCAATGCAACACTCAAACTGTGTAAATATTCCAGGCCAGACCGCATATCGGCAGGGTATGCAGGAGCTATCTGAGGCAGAATAATAATGTTCAGTGTCTTGAATGGCCCGCGTTCTCACCGGATCTGAACCCGATTGAGCACCTGTGGGATATTCTGGATCGTCCGGTGAGGGGACGTGATCCAGACCCAACCACAGCAAGACAACTGTCGCAGGCACTCCGAGAGGAATGGGGCCGAATCACCCAGGCTGAAATACGACAGTTGATTGACTCTATGCCATCCCGAATTCAATGTGAGAAATGTCCTTGAAGAATTGCATTGCTTTGAATAAATCTAGGTGTTGCGTTGGAAGTTTTGTTCAGTATACATACGGTTGAAGAGATGGAATGTGTGTTTAAGATACTTTCGTGGGCCTGTTGTGTCCTTTGTCAGAGATCTGTGCTTGACTGAGTGCTCCTCTGTTTTCAAACTACCCTAAGAGAACTTGTTTTGAGGACAGTGCAATCTCAAATTTAACTGAAAATCCAGCACGGACAACTGGGAATGTGGTCACAGCTGAGACAGCTACATTCTCCGATTTCTTCCCATGTGACTAAACTTAAAGACCTCTGCCTCCACCTGCGCCTGATCAGTCATCCTGGGGCTGAGCGCCTGCGGCAGGAAAAAGTCTTCCCTTGCTCTCTTTGATTTATTCAACATTTGGCTAACCTTGCTCTGAACCCGCCCTGTGAGATTTCAAACCATGTTTGTCCTCCTCTTCCAGCATACATGTGCTCCATGCTTCCATCCCAACATGCTTCGTCTCCCTCCGCTTTTGCAACAGCCCAATGTGAAACAGGCCCTTGATGGAGGCTCAGGTTCACTCTCGCAGAGCTCGTCCCTCCCTCCAAACTGAGCAAGTCACCTACTGCACCTACTGATCACAATGTGCGGCCCAGTCGCGAGTGCTCAGGAGGGCATTTATTGTAGGAGTCAAATGAATGTTTATGAGCCTTGTCTGGCCATATCCCAGATTTTACAGCCGCTCTTATTGGTTCACGACTGCTTGCACGGGCTTTGACTTGTGCGCAGATGTGAGCTCCATGTGTTTATTTGTAGTGGCTGAAGTACGCTGTGTGCGTTTGTTTTACAAAATCCAAAGACCCCACAGAGTACACTTTCATTTGAAGTCCACAGTCATCCTTAAGTGCTTTCATACGAGAAACCGCCTTCATTTTCCCCATTTTAAAGGTGCCCTTGTAGTTCAAGTGAAGTAGAGGTTTAGGGGCAAAAAAGATGTCTTTCGGGGGTCATGAAACAAATTTTTGTGTTCTTTGGTCTTTGTGCAAGACACCCAGCTGAGCTTTCTGACTTGGGGGATGGATCCGCTGGAAGGGACTAGTGAGGTCAGAAGGAGAAACCTCATCTTTTTACCTCTGCGAAGGAGGTTCTGCTTTCAAAACCATTTATTGGTTTTGATGTCAGCAGGATTACACAAAAACAACCAGGCTGATTTTCATATAACTTGGTGGAGGTGTGGCTCATCGACCAAGGAAGAACCCCTTAAAGGGCAACACTGGGATTTTTCAACCGAGACCCTATTTTTAGATGTTCTCTATCGGCAGGACAAGGATGATAATCGGTCCGGTATTGAGTTTGAACACGAACACAATCAAGGGTTCAACAGTTATACAGTGGAGTAAACTAAAAACCTCAAAGTAAACCGTGAAAATGTCATTAGAAGTGTCTGGTAACATGGAGAGGACCTTTACAGAGGTACACGTGTGCATGTTTACCCCAGTATTCATAAAAAAAATAAAAAAAACTTTTAGAGCTGCAATGATTAATCAATTATTAATCAACAACTTTGATAATTGGTTAATCGTTTTGAGTAATTAAAAAAAAAAAATCTAAATTCTCCGATTTCAGCTTCTTAGTTATTTTCTGGTTTATTTGACTAGTTTCTTGACTCTTCTCTGGCAGTAAACTGAATATCTTTGGGCTGTGGACAAAACAAGACATTTGAAGGCATCATCTTGGGCTCTGGAAAACATTGAGTGACATTTTATAGGACCGAACAGCTAATCACTTAAAGGATCGATTATTTTTTCGATTCATCGATTCTGAAAATAATTGTTAGTTGCAGCTCGAACAGGCAGCAATTTACCTTTGCCTTCTTCCTGTTTGGAAACGCCGCTCTCCACTAAGTCCACACAATTGTCGATCAGTTCTTCTGCTTCGTTGGTAAACAACAGAAATGAGACCCTCTTGATTGCATTATTTCAATTCCGTTGTGGTGGTGTACAGAAGCAAAAATCAAAAAAATTCGGTCACTGTCCAAATACTTATGACTGACCTATATATAAATTAAATTATTAGTGTCAAAGTTATGACAACACTGTCAGCCATTTCACACTGAAATCACAAAACAACGGTGCCTTCATTCACAAACAAACACGGTGCGTCAAACTCCATTTTATTAACTGGTTTTGATTGAAAGACAACAACAGGAAAATGCAAAACAGACCAAAACAAGTGTCACAAAAAAAAAAAAAAAAAAAAAAAAAAAAAAAAAAATCCAGAATAACTACTGGTCCAGAGCTATGCATGGCTTCTCGTCAAGCATCATTTGTGTACACTCACATGTTGGACTAGTTTATTCTGCAGTTTATCCATTCTTTCTACCTGCAGAAGTAACAGCCCTGCAAACGTCCCCTTAGAAATTTTCTCCACGCCATCGTGACGGCTCGTCCACTTCTTGCATTAAGGTCCATATTCCCTTCATTGCACCCAAAGTTGCTGAGGTCACGCTCACATTCTGTGCACATCCCGCTTCATGTCCTCCCTTTGAATGTGTTCATGCACGTGTAACTGCCAGAAAACCTGTGGACTTCCTCAAGTGCAACTTGTGGCATGAAACTAAAAAAAAAAAAAAAAAAAAACAGTAAAGGAATATTACATGACGCCAATAAAAACAAGACAAAAACTAACATTACAGCTTTTTTTGTTTGTCTGATTTACCTTTTAAGAATGACGAGGGCATGCATGGTCCAGGGCAGGTATAGGAAAGCCTTGCCGGTTCTGACGGCATCGACAGTCCTCTGGGAAACTACCTCAGGTTTGAGTGGAGGGAAGAGCTGTGGAAATCTGTGAAAGGAAGGAAAACGCAATGTTGGGGAGCATGGTTCGAATGAGAAGTGGTACGGGGGGGGGTCAGACCCAAGAGGTAAAAACGTCTTACCTGTAATTGTAAACATTACAATACATTTCCCATATTCATGTCTGGAATCATGTAATACGATTTCAGACACCCCTAAAATGGATCAAACCATTTCTTAACAATATTTGAACGTCTCGTCTGCCTGCATCACTCCCGTCATTGCAAGGGCTCGTTCATAAGTCTATGGCCCAGTGTGTGGCGCAAGCCAAAGATACTGTAGCAGGTTAATGTAAATGACTACCGTAAGTTGTTTAATACACTTAAGTGTCGACAGATGAATGCTAACATTAGCTAGTTTCTAACGTTTGCCTTAAGTTACAGTTTAATAGACCTTTTCACAAATGGGCAAAATGGACCCACAATGCATTGCTTCACGACCTTTCGGCCAATAGAAGCACTTCTGGTAGCTGCATCTACAGTGTGAAAATAGCCAATATTTCTAGGAGTGTTGCGAGCGAGGTAGTTTTTTTTTTTTCCGCGTGCGTTATCGCCACATTCCTTAACCATTGATGATTGCGAAGAATTCCAGGAAAATGACAGTGCCACAACTGAAAACAAATTCTCGCCGAAAAGGGTGTTCCGTGTTGTTGAAAATGTTCCAACTTTCTCACCGAGAAAGCCGTCCAGAGATGTTTACAGACGAAGTCCACTCTGTTTCTGGTTTGCATTGTGCTAACACCAAGTCAGAAGTGGATACAAAGAAAACTGTTGATTCAGGCTTGACGAGTGGGCCATGCAGATAAGATAACATGTGGTTATTTGGGACTAGTTGGAACATCAGAGTACAGCATGTTGAAACTATCCCCAGCCATCTGGGGATAGCCATCTGAGTTTAAAAACTCAGATGGCTGGGGTTAGTTTCATAGGATACATCACCACAATCCTATGATTTGGGGCTGAATAAGGTAACCAGATGATAAGCTACAATGAGCCAAAAGATACATAAATTAAATATTCTTTCCATATTCAAAACAATTTGGGGGGGGGGATTTATTTTCTATGTAACACTGATATGAGCGTCGTTCATTCAATACCTTTTATGTAATGTCATCTTATTAGTCAACAGTTGCACTAAAATTGATGTGTTCCAAGACAACTTATTTGGAATTTGTGTTGAATTTGTTAGTGATGTTGGCAACACAACTTAACTTTCCGTGAATCAAGTGTTTGAATGGTGATCCGCCAAGAATATCGAATTCAAATTAAAAGATCCTTTTTACCTTTAGCGTGCTGTTGACCAACTGTCAAACTTGGACTTTAAATTCCATGCCACAAGTCATCTTCTAAGCCTAAACATCTATCTATGTACTACTAAAGGAACCAAGTTTCTCTCTGCCGCTATACATTTCACCATGTGAATACTTACGGTTCTATAATTGCACAGACTGATAGTTGACATACATGTCATGTGTCAGAGGACATTTTTAGCCGTGATTAACAACCCACTAATTACATATTTCTTTTTTCCCATGCTAATACATGCATAAAAACCCGCAGCAGTATTGCTGACTCCGTGTCAGCTGAAAGTACCGTAGCCTACCGGTAGTGTGATCACATGAATAAAACTGTCTCCCATTTTCTAATGAGTATGTTGTTGGCATCAATTCACACAGCAACACTATACTTCATAGGACTTTCATCTATTTTAAGCGCAAACAGTGTTCAATAGACACCTTCTCATCTAGAAACAATCAGACTAAAATAATGCAAAGTTCAGTATCCTGGAGAAAAATGCTTATGCATCACTTTCCGTGTGTTAGAACAAGCGTATGGTCTAGTTATAAATGAAAGTATGACCCCAGGAACATTTAATTTATAACTGCTTACATGGTGAATGTAAGCCTATAACCAAAGAAACTAACGCTGTTCCAACTAACCCTACATAATGTTCCAACTTACCCCATGTGTGGGGTAAGTTGGAACATCTGAAATAAGCCTACATTTTGTGGATTATGTAGGTCAAGGTCAGATATCTTTGGCAAATGACGTTATATTTTATAAGATAAACATATGCAATAGTTCTGAAGTTAGGTTTGTTTCTGTTTGTTAAACATGTGCATCAGTATGGGGGTTTTTGTAAAAAAAAAAAGAAGAAGTTCCAACTAGCCCTGGTCTCCCCTGCATAAGTTTATACAGACGTTCCCCCTCTCTGTGGAGTTGTCATAATATAAGCACATCTATATTTGTTTTTCATTTGATGATCCATTCAGTTGTATAACTATGTGTCATAGGCATTTATGACTTAACAGAGTTTTCTCAAAAATCACATTACTTTGTCCTTGGCTGACCATCAGTCATTCCACCAAGTTGGGTCCAAATTGGATCATAACTAAGATTTTTGATCCAACTTGTACCCAACTTGGGTCCAAGTAATTTGAAGCAATCAAGAATATTTTTTTTCTATACTTTTAGTATCATAGATGAAAAGCGGTTTAATCAGCAAAGGATCAACAACCAGCATCATGGATGAGGGCAGCGAATAATTATACCTGCACCCAGTAGCATATGCGAGGGGTTGTTTTCAGTCTTGTGTGTGCGTGTGAACAAAGTAACTCAGAGTTTGATTTAATTATTTGGACCAAATTAAATTGGTGGAATGATTGAGGGTCAGCTAAGGATGGGTCAAGGTCAAACTGTTGGCACATTGCTTATGTATAGGGGATACAAATTATTTCAACGAGTTGGGTAAAGATTCACCTTTGGTTACTATGAAACACTAATAAGAAGTCATAACTCAAGGTCATAGCTGTTTAAGGCAAACCGTTTGGAACCAAAAATGGATTAAACGGTTGTCTGTTAGTCAAAGATAAAGTGGTTCAGAACTGATCAAATGTTAAGTCCTATTAGAACCACATATTGTGGTGTCACTGAATCACAAATAATTAATTTGCATGAATCTGACTCAAGCCTGTAAGACATAGGTGTTACACTACTTTAAGTTCCTCTTTAGTCCCTCTTGCTGGTGCGATTGATGAGAACAAGATGTTAAACTGTTATTTAACTGGGCGAATTGAGCGAGAACACTTCATTATTGATAACAAACACAGGTGGTACAGCTACAGAGCGCAGGAGCAAACTTCAGCCCGATTGGATTGTGGAAAAGAAAATGTTTCATTGATTAAACAGGAGTACGTCTGTACCTCTTCAACAACTCCACCAGTCTTCAGTGTATTGATTGGCCATGTGTGCGGTGGTGTCAGCAGGCTGGACATTTTTTAATCCCCCTCCTTTTTTTCTTTCCAGCACAGGCCAGGTTGAACTTTGTGATTCATGCTTTTGTAGCTTCCAGAAGTGACTATTATAATGTTTTATTTTCTGGTTTACCACATATGAGTGTTAGAGGTCTTCAGCTGGTTCCCAATGCGGCTGCTGGAGTTCTGACTAAAACTAGGAGATCTAATCACATCACACCTGTTTTGGCTTCTCTTCAGCGACTCCCTGTGAATTGAAGAGCAGACTTTCAGCTTTTGTTCTCGACTTATAAGGCTCTAAATGGTCACACGCTCACCTTATCTTACTGAACCTATTAAGCCTTATGTGCCTTCGCGTGCGGTCTCAGGATGTGGGCTTAGTTTATGTGCCTCGGGTTAAAAAGAAGTCAGCAGGCTTTGGAGACCTGGCTTATCGTGCTCCTACTTTGTGGAACAGTTGATATCAAAAGTTCCATTGAATCTTTTAAGGCCCATGTTAAAACATTTATTTTCTATTGCTTATAGCTAGTTCATGCTTGTACTTCATGTAAGTCATATTCGTTGGTTTGTATGATATAAAAATTATTATTCCACACAAATTATCATTCGTAAGACTCAATTCATTGTTGCCTGAAGAATAACAAAAGTATAATGAAGTGATGTAATCACTATGGCTTTACCTGCACATACACATCACTCCGGCTCGCCCCTTAATGCCACACATTTTTCTAGTATTATTGATTCTGATTATTGGTCTGATTCCGCATCAGTTCCTGTGGGGAATAATGTGGATCTACACAGGTTTTCAGCATCAATGCAACAGTTTTACTTGTTGCTCGATGCAGCGTTTGGCATCATGACGTCACGTCTGATGTCATGACATGAGTTTTTGCAACAGTAAACTGTCAGAAAAACACGGCGGCATTGATAAGACGGGGGGAAAAAAAATTCTCAACTGGAACCAGTTCTCAATTCCCATCCCTAGCTATGGGTGATAAAAACAATAAAATGTTAAGAATACTTAATTTACTTGTACTGTCTAATTTTAATGCAAAATTCAGAATTTTTGAATTTTTTTTAGCAGCAATCAGCTTGCAAACAAAATAGAGCTTTTTGTGTTCAGATATATCATTAATAAGGCAAACCTGATTTGTTTATGTCAGGTCAGGTTCAATTGTTACAGTTCTAATACGATATGATAATATGATGCATGACTACATAATTTAATGATAAATACAAGCAAATTTAAAATAAAAGTGCCACCTTGGAGTCCATTGATTGCTCGCAGCATAAACAACAAAATGGTGCAGTGGACAAACTATTTGTGTCGACTTTCACACCTGACTCTCATTCCTTGGAACATCTCTGTGTTGGTGTGGAATGGAAGCACAGTGGTACAACCCACGCCGGGACAGTCCAGCAGGCCCAGCGTCAGGCTCTCCATGAAGGCCAGCGATGAGGCTTTGGAGGTGCAGTAGTCTATGGCCCCAGGGATGGGAGACTGAGACAGGATGGAGTTTATGCACACGACGTGGCCATGCTGCAGCTCCAGCATCCGAGGCAGGAAAGCCTTTGTTGTCTGCAACAAGGAGTGACGAGAAAGAGCAAAGAACAGCGGGAGAATAATGAGAAAAATAAAGATGAAATAGAAAGTGAAATGTAGTCAGTGGAGTTAAAAAAAACAGGCCAGACGTGTAACTACAGATTAAATTCCATTTCAATTTATTTGATAATTGCATTTCTGTCTGTATTTGACAACCTTTTTGATCTACATTCCAAACAAAAATGCCACGAATTTCGAAATCCCTCTCATGTATCAGGCGCAGAGAAGCAATCTGGAAATACCCTACTTAACCCGGCATAATAGCAGTAATGATTGGCAAGTCTGAAGGTCCCTACTGTATGTATACAGGCAATTTTAAGGCTGCTGGAACTAAAATGTGAACATGATGAGGAGATAATCTGCCAGGAGAAATTCCCCAACAACTGCACGCATCGTGCCTTTAAAGGAGCCATGTTCTATGGCTTTCCTGCAAGCTAATACAGCGTGTATTAAAGACAGATATTAAAGTTTGTAACAACAAT
>OMMV01175173.1:0-13680 GCA_900302635.1 Chatrabus melanurus | reverse complement strand
ACAGCAGCTCTCCAGGAGGAATGGAACAACATTCCTCAGGTGGTGATCCGGAACACTGTTGTTTCGAAGCGGAGACGTTGTTTGGAGTGTGTAAACCTGAACGGTGCATTTACCCATTATTAATGAACAGTTTCAGTCGTTATTTCTTCCAAAAAAGCAGTTTTTGAAGAAAAATTTGTTTCAGTTTTGTTGGATGTGAACAGTGATTTCGTACAGAGACCCACTCTTGAGTCTGTTGAGCAGAAATCAATGACGCGTGACAAACAAAACATACTCAGTAATTAGAGTCAAGGATCAATAAAAACGTACACATAACACAGAAAACTATTTTTTTGGGGGGGGGTTGAAAATTTTAACAAACATTTCTTGAGTCTTATTTTCTTTTGACCAGTATATATATATATGAAGGGCTCATTCTAAGCTTAAGAAAACACATCAGTTTGTTCTTGCAGGTAATTAATTATATACTAATGAACAGATGGTTATGAATGCTGTATTCCATTTCTGTTAAGAAACATCCCTAAATCCCACTTTAAAGCTACAGCTTTAAAGTGGGACTGTTTAGTGACCTTCTAGTTGTTATTATTATTATTATTATTATTATTATTATTGCTACTGCTACTATTATATATGTTGATTGCAAACCCTTTAAAGTTCTGTTTAATGTAGGACAATGAATGTGACCATTTATTCAAAAGCTTTTTCAGTGATTTGCTGATTTATTTAGGAAACGCGGAATTGTTCACTTTTTCTGCCAATCTTTTTTTTTTTTACAATGATCACTGCAATGATAGTTGCACACACTAATCTTCAGTGTGAAGTTTGAAGCAGTTATAAAACTTTTCATTTCATCATTTAACGTGCATGGGGCAGCACGGTGACTTAGTGATTAGCACTGTTGCCTCACAGGTAGAAGGCCCCAGGTTCACGTCCGACCTGGGCCTTTCTGTGTGGAGTTTGCTTGTTCTCCCCGTGTTTGCGTGAATTTGGTGACTCCAAATTGACCATAGGTGTAAGTGTAAATGTGTTTGTCTGTCTATATGTGGCCCTGCGATGGACTGGTGGCCTGTCCAGGGTGTACCCCGCCTCTCGCCCAATGACCGCTGGGATAGGCTCCAGCACCCCCGTGACCCTTAATTGGAGTAAGCGGGTATAGAAAATGAATGAATGAACATGCATGCATTAAAGCAATATGAAGGTCAGCTCCTGGCGGTGCCGTACTGCACGTGATGTGCACGCACCAATCAATACAGTGGCTGCTTACAACTGTGTGCACTTCATAATTCTGTCTAAAGGGCCGTGTGCTGGCTGTGAAAGGTCCTGTGCTGCATTACAAGATGAGGACGGATTACACGACAGTGGGTTAATCTTTAGGTCTGCCATCTGCCCACATCACGAGAATGAAACCTGAAGTCAACAGGACAGGTGATCTTTTCTACGTCGTCTTATAAAATGTGTTCTCTTATTCTGCTACAAACAGTGCCAAAAGGTCTCATTTGCAAAAGTTGTTTATTTGAACTCGTACTCATGATGTTCCTAAAATGTAATATTTTAGGTGCTTTATGCATTTGCAGATTGTGCACTTCTTGCACCAATAAATTGTACTCTTGGAGGTTCAATATTCCTGTTTATTGTACTGTGTATTAAAATATTCCACATATGTCTTCATTTGTTTTGCTATTTACTTTTCATATTTGTACTTTAAATGGCATTCGACTACTTGTGCTTTCAACACTGAGTTTTATAAATGTATGATAACTGGTAAAAGTGAAGAAATAACTAATTGATGGGTTGGTGTTTGTAGAGAGGTGATCTTGGTCAGCCGGAAAACCGTGAGCCAACTTTATATAACGTTTGTTTACAAGAGTGCCTACGGCTGGTAAATAAGATTATCAAACAAGAAGATTAGCTAGAATCCGTGCCGAAAATACAACTCAACAAGTCACACAATGGCTTTGACTTCATCGATAAGGTTTTCAATCAAGACACACAAAAAGCACAGTCGATATGGAAAGAAAGAAAGAAAGACAATATGTCATGGCAAAATTTTTTGTTTTTATTAACTTTAATCGATATATTTCAGTCAATATTTTTGCTGTTATTTAGCCAAAGAGCAGAAAATATAACTTGCTATACAATGTTACCTATAATGTTCCTCACACAATGTTTTTGTATTTCCTGTAATGCGCTTATATGTTGTGTGATTTCACATTTTTAATGTCTTTATTTTCTTCTCCTTCTTCTTTTGATTGATGATGTAATGCACTCTTGTATAATGTAGATTTGAGGCAACAATTGAAACCAAAGACAAATTTTCATCTTGATGGACAATAAAGTTACTCTGTCAAAAAAAACAAAAAAAACTGGCAGCCGTGGCTGCAGAATAATTCTGTAAAAAATACAGTAACATTGTAAATACCTTTACAGAACAAGCTATAAATTTTACAGTACACAGTACACACATTTTCAACCAGTAAATCCAGCAGCCTTTTTCTGCTGAATTCTGCTTTTAAACTAATTACTTCTGTCAAATTTACATACAGTTGTGGTCAGAAGTTTACATACATTCATCATGGGCATGAATGTCATGGTAATTTTGGGCTTTTAATGATTTCTTTGAGCTGTTCTTTTCCCAAGGTGGAATGATTGTACAACGTACATCATTAATTAATGACTCTAAAAAACAAGAACTGGGTGCACAAGTTTGAATATATTTTGGATCTTCTCGGTACAATTTGCTAGCATTAATAACATAGCTTCTATAATGCAAACTGCATTAGAAATGAGTGTATTTGCTGCAGAAGTATAAAGTTTCTATCGGTCTGCACAATAGTATTGAAACACAAACTGATTTTTTACATTTGTAAAGTAACAGAATTAGCAGCTCCTATGTGAATACGGACACATTTAGACACCATGAGATGATTCTAAATCCAAACTAAAGCTGTTGACCTCATTGATAAATGAATAATATGAAGCGTATACCTGTCAGTATTGTGCACGATGAGTCATGTGTGGATTTGGTGAAGTAGCCCAGCTGGACCGAGGCAGACCAGGACTCATTCTTAAGATGTGTCATTGGATTAGACTGCGAGCTGCCTGAGCCTCCCCTGGTTTCCCACAAACACTGTAAGAGCTGCACCTCATGTACGCGACTCTCCACCGAGCCGTTTTCATGGTGCCACTTCACAGCTTCATTCTTTAGGATGAAGAATGTAAAGATACTACATCTGACGCTGGTTTTTGTTTTTGTTTGCACCTGCTTTGGTAAGTGACGCTGTTTAATTCTCTGGCTCTTGTTTGGGCAATCAGACAATAAATCCTGTGCAATATCTCTGAAATAACTTCTTTTATTTTATTTTATTTAACTTTTATTCCAATTTCAGTGAGTATTGACCATAATTTAGCCGGTAGTTGCTCATATGTGTGTGTATGAACTCGCATGGCTGATAGTATTATCATTCATTTATGGTAGTGAAATTATTATTTTAAAGCATTATTGATCAGGATCAAAACAGCATTATTTCTACAAGTAAAGATCTCAGGTCTATGTATAGAACAGGTATTTTAGGATCTGTAATCCTATTCTAAGTGACTGGTCCCTTTTTGGTTAAAGATGAATTACGTTAAAGTTGACAAACCACCATGAAGATGTTCAGATGATTTCATTTCTTAAATTTGACTTCACATCTCTGTCCTCAGGACAAGCAGACTTCGCCCCCTATTTCTACGACAACGGGCCCTACAGCGACAACGGGAACCTGGCACTGTTCAGCCTATCAGAGGACACGACTGTCGGTGAGACTGACCTCTGACCCGCAGGACATTTAGTTTAGTAAACATCTAATGGACGACGAGCACTCGACAACATGGTGTGTTTTGGTCACCGGTTTTATTTGGTGACAGATGTTGCAGTGTACGTGCTCGCGCTGACGTTCTCATCTGTTGCTGTTGATCTTACTGCTGCTAAGTGTTTGCTCTGTCCCACAGCCAAAGCAGCACTTAGCTACAATTAACCTTAAAATGAAAACATGTGGAAACATTTAAAAAAAAAACAAATGTTAATTTTTCCTTCTCCATGGGGGTTATGTGTTCACTGGTATTTGTTTGGTGACTGTCTGTCATTGAGATTACTACAGCCAGGTCCATATGTATTTGGACAGGGACCCTTTTTTTTGTGTAAATTTTGCCTCTGTACATCACCACAATGGAGTTCAAATGAAACAATTGAGACGTGCTTGTTGTGTTTTTCCCCCTCAAGCTTTAATTCAAGACCGCATTAACCATTTAGAAATTACAGCTATTTTTATACACAGCCCCTCCTTTTTTCAAAGACCATATGTAATTGGACAAACTAAATATAAGGATTATTGTTAAATCATCACTTTTACTTTAGAGCGGAGAAGGATTTTAATACAAGAAAACATATCAAATCTCAGCTCAAGTCTACCATGTGACTTCTAGAAAACTGTAATTCAATACATTTATTTAGCCTCATTCAGACAATCTCAATGAAACTTGGTGGAATGGTCAGTCTTAGTAAGAAGAAGATTTCATGAATTTTTTCTGGTGGTCAGTATGTATCAATTTTGGATTGTGTGTGTGTGTGTGTGTGTGTGTGTGTGTGTTTTTAGAGTGAGATGGTTCAATTTTTTTCAATATTTTGATGGCTTTCATATAAAGTTTTCTACCAATCTCAAACAAACATGATGAAAGGATTAATAACATCAATACATCCATCCATCTTCAACCACTTATCCGGAATCGGGTTGCGGGGGTAGCAGCTTTAGCAAAGAGCCCCAGACTTCCCTTTCCCCAGCAACCTCGGCCAACTCTGACTGGGGGATCCCCAGGCTCTCCCAGGCCTGTGAGGAGATATAATCTCTCCACCTAGTCCTGGGTCTGCTCCTAGGTCTCTTCCCAGTTGGACGTGCCAGGAACACCTCCCTAGATACATTATGGATCAATTTCCTTTGTTCAGTTTGTTCAAATTTTCTTTGTTTTTTTCATTTACATAGCAATTGGGAACACTGCTTTTTTCACATTAAGCCAATTTCTCAAACTAATGCACTGATCTTGATATGTAATATATATATAATAGACAATCAAAAAGTACAGTTTCTTTCAGATCCAGATAATAATCCAGATATTTTACAGATCCAGATTAAATATGTTTGTTATATGTATTTTTTTATGTAACTTTCAACAGCAATGTTAAGCGTAATACCAAATTTGTTTGGTGTTGGTGGAGCTTTCTTCACACTATATTCACATTCTTCCTTCTATTATACCTTTGATGTTTGAGTTGACTGAATTCTACTGACATTTTTTTTCTTTTTTAGGTACACAGATTTATCGTCTCAATGGCACAGACCCTGAAGGTCAGGAGGTGAGATATGGCCTCGCCTTTGAGCCAGGATCAAAGGAATATTTCAGGGTTGATCCAAAATCAGGAAATATCACACTGGTGGGAAAGCTGGACAGAGAGGTAAATTTTAATAATCACACAGAGCTAACATTTCAAAGTTCTAGTTTCCTTACAAAGCTTCACTTTAACTTGCTTTCCGTCTCTGCTATCATTTCAGAAACAAGATTCTATCATTGTGCTCGTCAGCATCACAGACGGGAAAAGCAAAGTATCAGTAATATTTAACTGTGTGATTCTGTCATTTCATTCATCGGATATTCTTTGTATTGATTTACTGGGTGGCATTTATTGTCCTTGTTTGTTTGTTTTCCTTTGGTTCAGGTTGTGGAAAGAGTCACAGTATTTGTAATGGATGCAAACGATGAAAAACCTGAATTCCAAAACATGCCTGCTATCATCAATGTTCTGGAAGTGAGTCAAACTAACTCTGCACATTAGAGGAAAATAACAGTATTTTAAATGTTTGCAATTCATTTTGATTTTAAGGCAAACAGACTCGTGGTGTGGTTCATTTTACAGCAAACTGTCATCTGAATTCATTTTTGTGTTGCCCACTTTAGACAGCTGAGTCTGGAAGCAGCATCTACAAAATCGAGGCAGTGGACAAAGACACCGGCTCAGGCGGATCTGTGACTTATTACCTGCAGGTACAGTAATGCCTGCCTCATTCCAACAGCTGTTGTTATCTTCGTCAAAAAAGTTATGTTGTTGTTTGCTGATGGTTTGTTTGTTTGACTGGCAGCAAGATATCTCAAAAGGACATGAACTGATTTCAATTCTATTTAATAGAGAGGTGTGCTTTGGATTAAATAAAAGTTAATAAAATTTTGGTGCAGATCTTAATCCAGGGCTGTATTTTAGATTTTATCATCCTGAATATTTGGGCTTTGATCTTTGCGCCTGATTCTTTTGATCCTGATCCTTCATTTGATCTTTGAGGTTTTAGCTCTGGTCCCGATTTATTTGATCCTGTAATTAGGAATGCTAATTAGTTTAATCATCACCAACAAAGATCAGGATCTACCCCTTGATCCTAATTTCATGCATGTGGCTTAAATCCTGATTAAATGATCAAAGCAAGACATTCATACAAACCACAACATAAACATAAGTTCCATATGAAATCAGCAATCAGGATCAAAGGTCAGTTATCAGGCTAAAAAGCCAACAAATAGGATCAAAGCTTGATGATTAAGGGACTAAATCCAGTAATCAGGATGAAAGATGAGTGATCAGGATCAGAATTCAGGAATCAAGAGCAAAGCTCAGGGATCAGGAATTATGTACAGTAATCAGGATCATAAATCAAGATCAAATGAGGATTAAAGTTCAGTAATCAAGATCAAAGCTGAGTAATCAAGAACTAAGTTCAATCATCAGACTCAAAAGTGTGATCAGGATCAAAACTCAGGATCACAGCTCGGCAATCACAAACAAAGGTGGGCAATCAGGATCAAAGGTCAGTGATCAGAATCAAACGTTCAGGATCCCATGATTGTCTATGCATAGGTATTCTTTGGTCCAGAAACAGATTATGATCCAGATCTGGTGAACAACAATTTATTATCAGACAGGGTGCTTCACTAGAGTGGACTAAGGATTAGAATTTAGTTTGGATCTTAAAATAAAGGGCACTTTGAGTCATTGGCAGAGATATGTGCTCTAATGGGTGCACTTCTAGTTATATATATGAGGGGGTGGTGTGTGTGTATACAATATCATTTAGACTTTAGTGTATGCATGCATGTGTCCCTGCTGTGGTTAGGAGGACGGGGATTAAATCACAATCACATTTGCGTCAGGTGCTGCAGGCTTACAGACCTGCTGTGGCAGGGGGTGGCAGCGTGCGTTGGCTTGCACTTTAGGCTATTGAACAGAGAACATCTGGCCCATGGTGACAAGTGCACATCTGGACACACCATCTTTCACCTGCTGACTCTGTCCTTCAAGCATATGGGCTCTTTTCATCCAGATGGACAAAGACACAGATTTCACACATGCATGTGGCCTCATTTAAGTGGCTGTTTTCTGCACCCACGAGCGTTTTTTAAACCTCAACATAATTGTGGTTGTAAATGTGGTTTAGGGGTTTGACCAGCAGACTTGTACTCATGTGACCTGACTTGCATGTGCTGTCCTGATTTTGACTTGTCTGTTACAGAATCCTCAGTTCAGTCTGTTTGCCATTGACAGACATAGCGGCGTCCTCCGAATCAAATCTGGAGAAATTTTAGACTATGAGAAAGCCAAGACTCACTTTGTCACCATAATTGCAAAGGTAATTTGGTGTATTTAACATGCAATAAATAAACAACTTTATCCTTTGGATTTACATTGTAGGCAAATATTCACATAAAAAGCATCTTTATCTATGTTTTTCGGTAGTTTTATTTTTAAATAAGAAAATATAAAATCAGTTCTGCAAGTGAACTTTCTTTAGGTTTGACTGAAAAATGAAATTAGTTCTGTTATACTTCCACCAACAATAAAAACCAAAATAAATTTTTAATACTTATACCTTGATTTGTTTATTTAAAAAACAGAATATTGTCTAAGCATAAATTTACAGTACTTTGCAAATGTTTTAGGCACCCTAGTGTTAAGGTATAAAAGTGTTTTTTATTTCAATAAGAGGCCAAATTTGAATTTCAAAATGTTAATTTTCCAAAAATAAAAACCCATCAAATATTAGAAATGCTGACTATTTTTTAAAGGACCTTTTGAAATAATGAAAAATCTTTTAATTTTAAATTAGTGATGTATTTGTCAACATGATGTTACAGAAAAACCATGGAACAATTCATCCAAAATAATTAAATTTAATAAATTAGTCTTGAATTTTGAGCACTTATCAAAAACTACAGTCAGGTATAGACGTATTTAGACACTTGGAATCCATGTCTGATGTTTAATCTGCTTAATTTGCCATGGAATAAGGAGGCAACAGGTGACACCTGGCCATAGAACTGCTTGCCAGTTAATTGTCAAATTACTTACGGCTTCTAAAATGGGGGACTGTGCATAAAAATGGCTTTAACTCCTAATTGTTAATGTGATGTTTTTGTTAAACTCTTTGAATGAAATCTAACACTAAAAGCACATCTTGATTGCCTCATTTTGAATTTTTTTGTGGTGGTGTACAGAGGCAAAACTGCAAAAAATGTCCAAATACTTATCTACCCAAATGTATACGGCTTCAAAACTTTTCATTATTATGGTAGCATCAAGCATCTGAGCTTCATGGGGGATAAGCTTTTAAAATACTACCTCAGAGATTTATGCACAGTACTCTGCATTTGCATTGAATTACACAAACAAAGTCAATCATTTTGTACATCATCCTGTAGACTTAAAATGCACAATATATTTCGTTTCAGGATGGCGGTGGGAATTTTAATGGCAAGGAGCAGCTTCTGTCATCCTCCGCTACCCTGACCATCAATGTGGTTGATGCACAAGACACACCACCTTCATTTATTGGGACGCCGTACTTTGGCTATGTTTATGAAGTCTCAGTGCCAGTGAGTATGCAAGTATTGCATGTTTTGGTAGTATTTTCTTTTGACTTCACTGTTAAAGTCACTGTGCACGTCTGATGTAAAGTTATAGTAATTGCTGGCAGAGTCTTTACCTCTGCAAAGGGGGTTATAATTTTGCCCACGTCTGCTTGCTGATTAGTGTTAACTGAAGTACTCATAAAACTGATTAATTGGCGATTAAAGGTTTACTAACCTTGACTTGCCATAATGCTGTGATCTTTGCTGAATCAGTCAATGTTCTGATTGCAGCACTTGAGAAGCTGAGTGAGGAATCAGAGTGTCTGGATTTGGGATTGTCCTGGATCAAGAATAAGATCCATACTTTCCATGACTATATACAGATAGACTTTAGTCTATCTGTATATAGACACTTTCACTGCATACAGATGAACTTGTAGAAAGATTCACTTAAAGTGCTGTAGACTTATCTCAGAGTGACATTCATGTCTCTGGGTCCTCAGCCTTTGAGATCAAGAGACGCCTGTAAGAGCTTATGGAGTCATGAGGTCACTGGACAGAGGTGTTTGGCGTTGCTGATTATCTTTGCAGGAGAATGAAGGTCCAAGTCTTTAGGGTCCCGGTGCTTCCTGTCTTACTGTATGGGTGTGAGACTTGGACGCCAACCAGTGACCTAAGGAGACGACTAGATGTTTTGGGTACTCTGTCTCTTCAGAGGATCCTTGGGTATTGAATGAATGACTTTGTGTCAAATGAGAGGTTATTTTGGGAGACTACGATGAGGAGTATCACTTGCATTGGGAGGGAACATCAGCTGTGACATGTTGGCCATCTGATGCATTTCATTGGACATGATCCAACATGCAGGTGTGTCAGTGTTGAGGACTCCAGTGGCTGTAGAAGGCCAAGGGGACGCCCACATTCCACCTGGCTGCTGCAGATAGATGGGTACTTGCGAGAGGTGGGGATGCACTGGTTGTCTGCCTGGGTGATTGCCATCCAGGACCCAAGGCGGTTCTGCAGTGGGGTGGCTGCAGTGACACGAGGCACCCGCACACATTCCCTGACCTGACCTGACCTCCTCTGCCTGTTGACTGGTGTTAGATTCAGTACTCATAAAACTGATTCATTGATTTTTCACAAACTATTGAATTGTGGATGGAGGGGTGAAACCAATTTTTTAAATAACTTAGTATGCCTGAGAGTTTTACTAATGATTCTTTTTGGACAAATCTGAAAAACCCATTGTGAATACTTGAATGCACACAATCAAACTTTAGGGCAAATCCAAATAAGGGGCATTTTGGAATGCACTTTAATGAGCACCATTCTGAATTGTATTTTTGTAGTTAATTGTGTGCACAATTTGTACAGCAGTTTCATGACATTTATTTGGATGTAGTTCACAGAGATTGGCACAGTTAGTTGCTGGAATAGCATCTTCTCTGGGTAAAAGCTTGTTTTAAGGACAGACTCGTCCATATTTTCATAATAATTTAAATGAACGGTTCTGGTGAGAACAATAAGCAATAAAACTGACGCAACATGTTGACTTGATGTGAACGTGATAGATTTCACAGTTCAACAATTACCTTTCTTTCACTTACTTTTTTGGTATGAATCCACATGCTGATTTGGCACATGTTTTACACCGGTTGCCCTTCCTGATGTGCAAAGATAATGGCCAGAGGTGGTTTCAAACCAGGGACCTTCATGTTTGAAGACAAGCGTTCTAACCGCTTGATCCACCACGCTTGCCCATACAGTCAGTCAGAACAAATTTTTAGTTTAGCTGTTGGCATTTTACGGTGTCTGTTTTCTGTACAGCTTTTATCAGTCCACCTGAAAGGGACGTTATCTCCCCCGTTACAAAATGTCATTGCAGTAGCTCGTCTTTAAAGAGATTAAAGCTTCAGACTTTCCTCCAAAGGGCAATAATTATAAAAACATGACATTTTAATGTGCACAGCTGATTTTTGAAGGTGCACATATTGTAGGTTGGATATTGTTATCAATTGTTTTTGAGTGATTAAACAAATGAACATTCAATTAAAATTCCTCTTTTGTTTTTGTAAAATATGTTTTACAAAAACATTTCATATCATGTCTTAATTTGACAAGGAGCCACAACCAAATAGTGACATAACATGCAGTGACCCACTGGACAGCTAGAACATTACGGCCTTCTGCAGCCTTACTTTAAAATATTCCAAAAGTCTCTTACAAAAGTTTTGTTTTTATGCACAAACCTGTGGAATCAACTGACTGTATACTTCAGAGCTGTGAACTCACTTGGCATTTTTGAAAAGAAACTGAAATATTTCAGAATACCATTTTAATTTTATTTTATGATTATATGTTGTCAGTGAGGAATTCTCAGTAAGTTTTTGTTTGTAACATTGTTTTATAAAATTTGTTTTATAGCTTTTTACTTATTTGTAAATTATAAAGCACTTTAGGTAATCATGGTTGTAGATAAAGCAATAATATGTTAATATTATGATTAATATTATTAAAATATTATCTTAAAATATCTCATCACCCACCACAACCAGTGGGCCATAATATAGCATCATATTAATGTTACACTGTTGCAGGTGACTGGTAATGATATGTGCAGGCAGGTACAGTGTATGTGCATTGTGAACCTGCTTCTGTAAGGCGCGTCTGAATGTTACGCTAGACAGTCCTAGACAGCGCTGGACTTTACACTAGGTTTTTGCTGGTCTAAGGCTCAAACACTTTCTGGTGGTGGATGATATCAACACCCCAGCTTTGCACCAGACCACACCTCATTTTTAGACCAACATAGAGGATGCAGGTGCTAAGTGTAAAAATAACATCTGCGTCAGGAGGAAACTAGCAGTTACACTTGCACTGGGCTGTGCACCATTTTTCACCGGGTGGGAGATTGGGGCCTATAGTGTGATCATCATTTAAATGAATACCAATAACTTGCGAGACAGTGGTGTCTAAAAGTTTGTGAACCCTTGAGATATTATTACACATCAGAATGTTGGAATGACATCAAATTTTTAAAAAAAAATTCAGGCTTCTGTATATAAAAATTTCTAAAATGATGCCCTTTAAACTCAGTGAAAACTAATCTCTACAACGTGACATAAATAAATTAAAAAGAATGCAAAACTTGCCCTATGAACCAATTCTCCAATCACAGCCACAGAGGCCTGTAACTTCTTGTCTGGTTGTCTTGGTGGCTTTCCTCACTAGTCTCTTTCTTTCACTGTCACTCAGTGTTTGAGAACTGCCTAATCCAGACAGATTTCCCATATAGTACCATACTGTTTGCATTTCTTAAAAATGTACGTAAATGAAGTCAAAGACATATTCAGTGACTTAGAAATGTTCATGTATCCATGCCCTGACCTGTCTGAAGAAAACTGGCTGTAAAAGTGATGATTTACTTGTGTTAATAACGGGTGCCATTATTTTTGCAGCCCATCATTTTGGCTTTTATATTTTTATTACATTTATGTCATGTTGTAAAGATTAGTTTTCACTGTGAGTTTAAAGGGCATCATTTTAGAAATTTTTATACACAGAAGTCTGATTTTTTATTTTTTATTTTATGTCATTCCAACATTCAGACATGTAATAGCTCAAGGGTTCACAAACCTTCAGGCACCAATGTATATTTCTACTTGTATCCTGAACTAATACCTTTTGTTTCTTCAACCATGTCAGTTTAACAGCAAAATCTTGAATATTATCTTTGTTTTCAGGGATCTGAAATATTCACTGTTCTTGCCAAAGATGGTGATGTGGAAAACCCTCGTTCAGTCTCTTACTCATTTGACGAAGGTAAAAATTTCACTCAAAGAAGACAATGATGATGAGGAACTAAATATAATAACCGAAATTGAAGTTTAAACTGACCTGTGTTGCTTCTGCAGGTGATGATGGTGTTTTTAGCATCAATAAAACAAGTGGCTGCATCACCTTACTGGTTTACCCCATTTATTTAAAAAGAGAAATCTTTAACATTAAAGTCAGGGTAAGTTCATTTTGTCATTTTGATTCTTTTCAGCGTCACTTGTCAAGTCTTGTTTCCTCTTTTTGTTCCTTTCAAGTTCTGTTTACGTTTCAGAATTCTTATTATTGCTTTTTGTTTGTTTGTTTTTTTACCTTTTTGGAAAAATGTATCAATCACATTATAAAGATAATAGTCACAGATCTATCTGTATCTGCGCCAACAAACAAAAAAAATCAGAAACACAACAGCCAGTCTTAGATCTGCAGAGAGAACTAGAAGATGCACTTGCAGAGTGTATACCTCCACCAGGGTAATCATTATTACCTCATCAACCAATCATCATCATCATTAGGTTCCATCTTCTCGTCGAAGGTTGGATGTCATTTCCCTCCAGCTTTCACGGTCTTCTGCATAGGCTTTGCAGCGGGCATAGGTGTTATCATTCCAGGATGTGATGTTATCAATCCATTGCCTGCGTGGTCTTCCTCTCCCTCTTTTACCATTTATCTTCCCTTCCATTAGTTGGATTTGGAAGAGGTTACGTCGGATTGTGTGACCAAAGAAACGATTTTGTTGTTTCTTGATATTGGTCACTATTGATCGTTCTATATTAGCAATCCTCAGGACTTCATTTGTCTTTCTTTCTTTCCAGGATATTTTGGTCATTCTTCTGATGCACCACATTTCAAAAGCTTCCAACCTATTTTTGATGTTTTTATTGAAGGTCCATGTTTCAGAGCCATATATTAAAGTTGACATCA
>OMMV01175167.1:0-14409 GCA_900302635.1 Chatrabus melanurus | reverse complement strand
TTAACTTTCTCCGCCTCAGTCGTCTGTATCTCTCCGTCTCTCACGTCTTTTTTTAACTTTCTCTGCCTCAATCGTCTGTATCTCTCCGTCTCTCACGTTTTTTTTTTTTTTTTTCTTTCTCCGTCTCTCACGTTTTTTTTTTTTTTTTTTTTTTTTTTTTCCCCCCTCTCTCTCTCTCTTGCAGAAAAGCATAGGCACTTCATCCCAGTCTTTTAATTTAAAAAAGACACGCACAGAATTTGTTTGACAACAGTAAACGGCTGATAAAAGCACTCACCCTCACCAGAAACACAGTCTGTCCAGTCTGCGATCATAAATGAGCTTCATTTTCTCTATTGTGACAGATTTTGTTCAGCATGTCGGCAAATATGAGCTTTGTCTTCCGTTGTCGGGTGACTTGATGGCGTTTCATTCTGAGCGTTTCCCATGATTCTGTTATATCATACAGTCTGCATACATCAGATTTGGAGTCTTACCGAAGTCAAATAAATCCATGCAGTGGACTTACAAGATTGCTAAAATCTCACAGTGTATACTG
Source organism: Chatrabus melanurus (assembly GCA_900302635.1). Taxonomy (NCBI): domain Eukaryota; kingdom Metazoa; phylum Chordata; class Actinopteri; order Batrachoidiformes; family Batrachoididae; genus Chatrabus; species Chatrabus melanurus. The sequence goes on along the minus strand of OMMV01175167.1, from coordinate 13,871 downwards.
GGCTTTATAAGCAGGCGTGCACATAACTGGTGCTCGTGGGTGCGAAAAATAAATGATGCACAGAAGAAAACACGGAGGGAAATGCTTCTCACGAGGAAAGCGATGGTGACAGGTTGTAGGAAAAGTGCTTCCCTCTGTTTTCTGCTGCGCATTATCTATTTTTAGCACGCACAAGCACCTGAGCACCAGTTGCGTGCACACCTGTTTATCAGAGCATTAGATTGGTCAATGAATCAGTTTAAAATCATGATGGCTTACTTATTAGCACCTTTTGTTGTCCGGGTTGGGGCTAAAATCTGATTGGCCCCTGAAGTGCCCATGTTGTCTCAAAATGCCAATAAATTCTTATATTGTAAATTTACTACGAGTCCCACTCCAGAGTAGAAGCTTTCGGTAATACACCATTTAACCATTGTAGTGAAATAAGAACAAGAACCGCCAATAAAAATAACCAAAGAAGAAGACTTAATCAAAGACCATACTTTGCGTTTGACAAAACCGCTTTTTAAAAGTACACAGTGTTTGAACAAGGAACAGTTTGCAAAATATATTCAATGATGTATCTTTCCTCAAATCTGAAACTAGTAATGACTGGTGAAATGTATGTTGGTCTTATTTGGCCCCTCTGTGTAAAATGTGGCCCCTTAATGGCTCTGGACTTTGAAAAATCCTAAATCTACCACTGTTGTGAACATACCCTACACTTACAAAATAGTCATGGGGGGGTTTATTTTGCTTCTTTAACCTTTTGATTCCCCCCCCAAATGAATGTCTGAAAATATCCGTGTATTAAAATGTACAATTGAAAAGCATGACTACCGCTACATGTTTATCAGAGCACAGTATTTGTCAATAGTAAGGGTGCATCTAACACTTGTTTCAATTATTTATTTGTCAATTATTTTCAATAAATTGTTTAGACTATGGCGGTACAGTGGCGCAGTGGTTAGCACTCTTGCCTCGCAGCAAGAAGGTCTGGGGTTCGATTCCCACCGTGCCCAGTTCCTTTCTGTGTGGAGTTTGCATGTTCTCCCCGTGTTTGCGTGGGTTCCCTCCAGATGCTCCGGCTTCCTCCCACTTCCAAAGACATGCATGTTAGGTGAATTGGTGTACCCCGCCTCTCGCCCAATGACCGCTGGGATAGGCTCCAGCACCCCCTGTGACCCTTAATTGGAGTGAATGAATGAATGAATGTTTAGTCTAAACATTTAAAAAAATGCCCATTAAAAGTTCCAAATATAATGTCTTAGACTCTTGGGTTGACAAAGATATTCAAATACCAAACCAGTTTTAAATGATACAGAAACCCAGAGAATGATTGTCATCTGTAATTTATAACTTACTTTTTCTCTCCATTGCCAGGTGAAGATCCAGGGACAGAACAAGGAAATGTTGGCCACTGCCTGCCAGATGTTCATGGGAAAGTCTGAGGCTGAGGTCTCCCAGATTGCCCTCGAAACACTGGAGGGACACCAGAGAGCGATCATCGCACATTTAACTGTGGAGGTTGGTGTGATGTCACACTCAAACATGTGGTGTAGTCCGGTCACTCGTCATTAATACCATCTCTGGCTTTTGTTATGGGCCTGCTTGGCATTTCTCACAAAGCTTGAGATTTGTGACTACTTTAATGTTCCGTGTGTGTGTGTGTGTGTGTGTGTGTGTGTGTGTGTAGGAGATCTACCAGGACCGCAAGAAGTTCTCAGAGCAGGTTTTTAAGGTGGCCTCCTCTGACCTGGTCAACATGGGGATTGGCGTCGTCAGCTACACACTCAAAGATGTTCACGATGATCAGGTATTCTAATGTTCTTCCAACACTGGTGACATAAAACGGATGATCAGTGCATTAGAATTACTGTAGCACATGAGTGACTGTGACTTACTGACATGAAAGCTTTTAGTCCTGGATGATTTATTTTTATTTTTTTTCATGAATGCACTTGACTGATTGTTATTGACCGTCTCTGAGTCAACCACCGCTCTGTGCATTAGTGCTAAATTACACTTAAGTGCTTCTGCAGCCAGCACACAGTCTCCTGTTTTTGTCTAATGCACCTTCATTTTTTTTCCTTAAACGTCTCAATTTTTGGTGTTTCAGAGGTGACCATCACTTCTCCTTTTCCCTCTCTCCTGCTTTCCCAGGACTACCTTCATTCGCTGGGTAAAGCCAGAACAGCCCAGGTGCAGAAGGATGCCAGGATTGGAGAGGCTCAGTACAAACGGGATGCTGTGATCAGAGTAAAATCAACTTTGGCTTCTATTTCATTGCAGACAGTATGAACCAGAGATGTTTTGTGTGGTCAGCGTCATTTCATTGTTAATATACACCCATTCTTGCATTTAAGTCCTGCAACACATTCCAAAAACAGTTGGGACAGGGGCAATTTATTCTAAATATAAGGATTAAATCATCACTTTTACAGCCAGTTTTCTTGAGACAAGTCAGGGGAAGGACACATGAACATTTCCAAGTCACTGAATATGTCGTAGACTTCATTTACGTCAATCATTAAGAAATGCAAACCGTATGGTACTGTATGGGAAATCTGTGTCAAGTAAGCAGTTCTCAAAAATTGACTGACCAGGCTGGAAGGAGACTATTGAGGGAAGCCACCAAGTCATGTGTGACAGCTCTGAAAGAATTGTAGGCTTCTGTGGATAAACTGGGAATGTTGCAACATTTGCCTGTTACATCCTCATTCACAGCTTCATGTTGGAGTAGAGAAGGATTGGAAAGCAGGAAAACGGATCAAATCTAGGCTTGGGTTTCCCCATGTGCCTTCTGGCAAACTGCAGCTCAAATTTTGCTATTATTATTATTTTTTTTTTTAGTTTGCTTTTTCCATATCGTCCCAACCTTTTCTGACTTGGGGTTGTATATGTGGAGTTTTTGTGGTCAACAGTGACGAGTCCAATTTTCATTTGAAAATGTGTAGCATCCTTTTGGAATCTGTCCAAATTAAATCACTAAAATGTTTTTGGTGTCTTGCTTCTGTGCACAGGAGGCGCATGCCATGCAGCAGAAGGTGTCAGCTCAGTATAAAAATGAGATTGAGATGGCAAAAGCCCAGCGAGACTATGAGCTGAAAAAGGCCGCCTATGATGTTGAGGTCAACAGCAAGAAGGCAGAGTCAGAAATGGCCTACCAGCTTCAGGTACAGTGCTCTGTTGACAGTCTTAAACCACATGTGCACACATTCTAGTGAAAACAAAGCTTTTCTACTGTGCATGCAGACTCATTCTGCAGGATTCTCAGGGAAGCAGAGAAGTCTGCAGTAGCTAGTGGTAAATATTTTTGTCAAATGGCTGTTTTCAACAGTGTTGTAATCTGCTGTGATTACCAGACCTGTGTAGTGATATGAAGTCTGTATACTCAACTGGGAAGCAGTTCTCATTTTCAATGATGACCTGGCAAGAGGCGTCAGGAAAAGCACCAAAAAAACCACCACATAAAATGACATGTCCCGTACAACACCATGCAATATAATATTCTCACAGTATGACACAACAAAATAAAAATGACGAGTGGCGAGCATGTATAAATTAATCAATCAAGATTAAAAACCTGAGACACAAAAGGTGGTTTAGTGAATATTCTTTGAGGAATAGAACAGAGAGAGATGGCTAAAAGCGACAACGGTCAACTCGGACTTGTTGCAATTTTTGTTTGAACATGTCTGTGATAAGATGTAAGTTTTAGTGTGTTTTGTAGTGAGTTCCAATCGTTTGCAGCAGCTAAACTAAAGGGAATGATGGCCAAAAACAGTACAGGCTTTTGGAATGGTGAGCAGAACAAAATAGCTGGATCTTAAATGATATTTTCTGTCGGAAATGTGCAGAAGGCTTGAGAGGTAACGAGGTGTCTTCCGCAGGATTGTTTTAGAGATTATCTGTAGCCACCTAACATGACGGGACGGCGATCACAGTGGTAAAGGGTGCGCGTGTGGCAAACGGTTGCTGAGTGGTTTAGTGTGTCAGGTTTGGTGAGGGTGCCCTTTGATGCCATTTTATTGATCGTCACTGTAATCAAACAGAGGATGGATGGTCATTTTTACAAGTGTATTTAGCAGAGGAAGTGAAGGATGCCTTGTTCCAAGTCTAATATTGATTTTTGCCAGTAGATTATCGATGTGGGTGTTAAATGAGAGATGAACCCAAAGTATTTATAGGAGCCGACAAACCCCAGTGCCGAGCCATCAGCACTGCTGATCTGATGATGTTTTTGCAACAGTCATGGCGGTGCATTTAAAGGCTGATCACATATTTATTCTCACTTTATTTTACTTGTCTTGTTATTGGATCGGGATGAAAATTGACTGGCACGGGAAGCGATAATGAGTGGCGCAGTCTGCAGCGGCTGTGAGCAGCGGAGCGGGAGGAGGTGTATTCTCTTCCCCGCTCTGCTGAACTTTATGTGGCGTCAAAGATGGAACAAAACACTCCCAGAAAGTGATCTGAGCGTTCAGACCAAAATGGATTTGCAAAAAATGTGATTTGAATCACATTTCAAACCACCTACAGATGAGGCTTAACGCTGATATGGAAAAAAATGGATTTCATGTGACTTTTGACTGTTCAGACTTGCATCATGGGGTTGGATATGCACATAAATCTGATTTTTACCATCAGCCTGAACAAAGCCTTTAAGATTGGCCTTAAAAAATTCAATGGAAGTAGACTTTCTAATATCAACAGGAAAACTGTTCCACAAAGTAACCTTACAAAACATTTAAATATGTAGTTTTGTGAGTTGTCCTGCAGCACGTCGCACACAGTGGTGATCACATACACACTGTTTCTTGATCACTTGCTTGGGCAGAGTTAGTCCTCATCCACTGGTCAGATTCCCAACATTATGGGATTGATTTTGATAGATACAGGATTGAATTGTGTTGGAATTTCCTTCAGGTGGCCAAGACCAAGCAGCGCATCGAGGAAGAAAAGATGCAGGTACAGGTGGTGGAGCGGAGTCAGCAGATCATGCTACAGGATCAGGAGATCATCCGCAAGGAGAAGGAGCTGGAGGCCAAAGTCAAAAAGCCCGCTGAAGCCGAGAAATACCGGATGGAAAAGCTGGCTGAAGCACAGCGGTAAGACCTGGAGCATGACATCTGGCATCGTTCTGAGGAGTTCAGCATCCTTTTTTTTTTTTTCTCCTAACTGGGAAATAGGATGTAATTTTCATTTGGAAAAGTGTTACAAATAAGACACAGCTGAATTCTATTATTATCATTATTATTATTATTATTATTAGGTTTAATGGTCTGAATAAGAGTTGATACAAAATAGTTGAGTTTAGACTCGCTCAGCTGGAAAAGATGAGGTGGACATACAAATTTGTGTTTTAAATAATGATAGATTTACGAAAGTTTAAAAAAAAAATCAAACAAGTGATGTGCATCCTATAAATGACAATAAGTAACATCAAGAAACATAATCTAAAGTCAGTTTGCTGCAGTGTGAGAGATGACAAAGGCAAAAGTCAGTCTGTCTTTTCTCCTGACAGCCTGCAGCTCATCATGGAGGCTGAGGCAGAGGCAGAGTCCATCAGGGTGAGTCCAGCAGCATGCAACCTTCTCTTTTTCATCTTTCCCGTTTCAGTCTTATTGCTTCCTCTTTTTGTTACTTCATTCTCTTCTCTGCTGTTGGGTAAAGTATCACAGTGCCAGGTTCTTCTTCCTGCAGGTAACGGTCGGTAAAAGCAGTGCGGTACAGTTATGTTGTAATTTAACCACACTGGAGGCCAAAAGGCCGCAGCAGGGAGGTACTGTAGTTGTGCGGTTTGTCTGGCTGTTGAGATTCCAAAATTCTATAAACCTTCAAGAATATTTCAATTCTAGAATTGGAACCAAAAGTGAAACTAAATGGAAATCCAACCAGAAAAGCTGGTCCTGCATTTCTGAGTTGCCAGTTGGAGTCGGTTTCATATTGCTCCCTGTCCAAGACGATTTGCTTCCAGCATGCGTGAACCCTAATTTATTTATTTTAATGTATGTATCTGTAGATGAAGGGTGAGGCAGAGGCGTTTGCTGTGGAGGCTAAGGGCCGTGCTGAAGCAGAGCAGATGGCCAAGAAGGCGGAGGCCTTCAAGCAGTACAAAGAAGGAGCCATGGTGGACATGCTGATGGAGAACCTGCCACTGGTCAGTCTGATTCTCATCGAGGACTAGATTATCAGTCATCAGTGTCAGTGCACGTTGGCTTACATTATCAGCATCTTTATAAAGAAACGACGTCTTTAAACATTTTCACACTGCTTTAGATGAAAGTAGCTGATTTTTGTTGTAACTTTTATACGGATGTTGATTGTATCCTGAACAAAACTTCCAACGCAACATTTAGATTTATTCAAAAGCAATGCAATACTTCAAGAACATTTCTCACATTGATTTGCAGGATCCCCAGAGGAGCATTTAAGTTAGAAGCTTATGGTTCATTTACTCGCTGCCCAGTGACATTCTGGATCAATAAATCTCAGTACCATGGACATCATGTACCGCTCGAATTTGGCGTGGCATAGAGACAATCAACTGTCAGATTTCAGCCTGTGTGATTCGTGACAGTTGTGCTGTGGCTGGTTCTGGATCACGTCCCCTCACCTGTCAATCCAGAATATCCCACAGGTGCTCAATCAGGTTCAGATCCGGTGAGAACGTGGGCCATTCAAGACACTGAACATTATTCTGCCTCAGATAGTCCCTACAAATCTTGGCGACATGCAGTCTGGCATTATCCTGCTGCAGAGTCAGCCGGTTTCATGTCACGAGTGGGACAACAACCGGTGCCAGAATCGCATCACGGTTTCCATCGATCACAACCAGTTCCGTTTTGTGTCTGCTGCTGATTCCTGGCCAAATAATCACTGATGGTCCACCCCAGCGGTCACGCTGCGTAACGCTGCAATCAGCATAACGTTCGCCTCGTCTTCGCCATACTTCTGCCGTCAGCGCCGCTCAACTTGAAACGTGACTCGTCTGAAAACAATACCCTGTTCTATCTGAGAGCGTTCCAGCCCAGATGCGTCCTTGTCCATGCCAGGTGGGCCCAGCGATGAGCAGGTGTCAACGCCAATCCACGATGGGGACGTCCGTTCTGCAGGCTGGCCTCTTGTAGGCGATTGCGAACTGTTTGGGCACTGATTCAGTTCTGGTGACGACCTCTGGTCCCAGCAGCAGTGACTAGCAGGATGGAAACGATTAAAGATGTTGCAGACGGATGTGTCGGTCCTGTTGAGGGGTGGTGACACGTGGTCTGGGAGCATGTGGTCAGTCAGTCATGGTGCCAGTCTCATTATATCTTCTCCATAGATGGGAGATGGTGCAAATGTCTCTGACATTCCACCATACCAATGGCTTGGTCCCTCTGATTTTGTTGCAGCCGTGGCACGGTCATGTGTCGTTGAAAGACAATGGAAACTGGTAACTAAGTCCAGCACAGTTGTCACTATTATTGACCAATTGTGAGATGAGTTGAGCAATTTTCTCAACTCAACCTGTGTCGTCCACAGCAACTTTAGTCGGTGCTCAATCAAGCAGAATATGAGACAATTTTTGAAAATGAACAGAAATTTCACATCTTCTGTGGCCTTTAGACACTAAATCCATCAGGCATTACTGGGATTTTATGGGAAATGTATTGAATATTTACACGGTTTGAGTGTTGGGTTGGAAGTTTTTCTCAGTATAGCTCATTGTGAGCAAAGCACAGGTCTACTTTATTGGTTTGCTGGCTTTTGGATTGCTGTATTTTGTATCATTCTGATGTCAAATGTTGATCAGTAATTCATGGGATGATTTATGGAGCGCTTTCATGTTGACAAGTTTACATTTTCAGAAAACACTATATTCATGTTTTCACACAATGCTCCTGTGTTTTAGATTGCGCATGAGATCAGCAAACCTCTGTCCGCAGCCAAGAAGATCACTATGGTGTCGAATGGCGGCTCAGAGGTGGGCGCGGCCAAGCTGGCTGGAGAGGTGTTGGACATCATGACCAGGCTGCCGGCCACCGTGGAGAAACTGACAGGAGTCAACATCTCCCAGGTATGTCAGAGTATGAATGTGAGCACGTGTGAGAGAAACGAAAGACTAGTGCACGTGGTCACAGCAGGCCGGGTTTCTGTGTCGCTGTTGACGGATGCAAAGAAAAGAATTGTGGGTAATAAAACGATGCAGAGGCTTTTTGATGTGCCTTACCACGTTGTTGTTGACCCAACAGGTTGCAGGAAGGCCCGCGCGTGTGCATTAAGACAAGCGGCGTAATCACAGGAGGAGCGCCGCCTTTGCTCCATGTGTCTGCGACCGGCGTAACGACTCCTCACACCCTCATCCTGTCAGTGTGTTCATGCATGTTTCAGCTGCACGGCTGTGGTCTCTCCTCTGTCTTCCAGGGGTTTCGTTTTTTTCCTCCTTTTATGTTTCTAATTGTCTCCCTGAGCTGTTTGTGGCTCACAGCAGAAACTTACCCAAGGGATTATCAGTCTGTTTTTTTTGTTTTGTTTTTTTAATCTGCAGGAGAGACCTGAGCCGCCTTAGGCCACTTCATTTGTAGGAATTCCTGTGTTCTTTTGTTCTGCATCTCCAGTGTACAGTTGTTTAAATGCCTCCTCAAAGTGGCAGGAAGGCAGTTGATTTAAATTTTGGTGATGATCCAAATGTGCCTCAATTTCTTTAACATTGTGAGATAATTGAACAACCTGCCTTATGATGTTACAAAGATCTTACAGATAACCTGCAAGCAGTCTGTTTCCCTACAGAAAGGACTAGATCTATCAATTAAATAATGTAACTTCTACAAGATTTAATGTAGAAAATAGAGCCCGACTGATATGGATTTTTTTTGGGGGGGCCGACAGATATTGGGGAGTAAATAATTTATGATACAGATATATCTGCCGATTATATAAAAATGTTTCTCACTAATTTTTCCAAATTATGAGGGGAAAAAATGGCAAACATATTAGATATACAGAAATACAGCTGTCTGGTATTGTATTCCGCCATCTTGGTTTTTATTTGAGCAACCAAAGAACATCACGCTGCCTTCAGTCAGATTGCCAGTCACTGTGTCGCTTCCTTCAGCGTGTGCATAAAATAGACTTCTCGTCTATTTTGGCCCCGCCTACCCAGCGGCATAGTGTCCACTCTGATTGGAAATTAATGGCAGCTGCTCACTTTTCCTCTCTTGGAGCTAATGTGACCAAGGGGTGATGGGGGGTCCCACCCATGCTCGACAGCATTGTAAATAATGCGGTTAGAGCGCCCTGTGCTGGACAAACTATGCAATGACACATTTCCAAAAGCCATAGTGTTTTTCTGCATTGTTTATTAGGTAAAAGTTTCCATATCGGCAAAACTAATGCCAATACCGATGTTTGCAGAAGGCTCATATCGGCTGATATTATCGGCCAACTGATATCTGTCAGGCTCTTGTAGAAAATGTTTATGGTAGAACTCTTCTGAAAATTTGTTTATGCCTTTCAATTCACCAAATGCTGCCAAGATATATTCCGTGTAGTGCTGTGTACTGATGAGACTTTTTTTTTTTACGACACACTACAGCATTTGCTAAAGGTGAGTGAAGTGATGCTAGTTTATTCTACTGGTCTTTTTGTAACATCTGGATTATTGAATAACTAAAATTGTCAGGCTGCAAATATGACGGCAGTCATACTGCTTAGGATCTTTCATTGTTTGAATATGAAGGCAGAAGGAAGTGGTCGCTGGGGAGTTGTTAAGTGTTTCCTGTTTAAAGCGATGAAAGCATTTCGTGGTTGGAAAAACCAGTGATGGCTTTTAACTGCTGCAGTGTCTTCTGGAGTCTTGATAGGTTGAGAGTAACATGGAACATCACCAACCAACAAACTGCCTTACCTGCGTGCTGTTTATAGGCTTTCTGTCTTCTACATTGTACTGATCTTTACATACAGCACTGATGCTGAGTAGTACACATTCTAGCTTGTGTAGTTAGAGGTTGACTGATCAGACCTCAGGGTGACATCTCATTTCTTCAGGCTGTTCAGTCTAAAACTGGGGATCCCACCCTTGCTTGACAGCATTGTAAACAATGCCATCAGAGCGCCCTCTGCTGGAAAAAAACCAGTGATGCCAAACTTTATACAACTTATTACCATGAAGTGCCTGGATAAGAAAGGTAACACTTGAGTACTTTGACTCCTCATTAAGCCTTTAATGCCACACTGTCAGGGATCATTTCTCCATATCAAGCTGCAGTCAGTCTCTACACCTTTTGGATGTTCTTGTTACTAATCTTTTACGCTATTGAGAATTATTTGTGGTTGCATGTATCATTTAACCACAGTAGTAGTGTGTTAGCATAAAGGTATATATCAATGGTCAGTTTAAGATTTATTGATAGAATATTTTAAGATGAAGTAGCCAATAAAATATTCTTTAATCACCGAAGCTTTCTTCTGTTTTCTCATTTCACTGCTGTTTTAATATCAAGGTGCAACTATTTTCATTAGCGGTCAAACTAATCATTTAGTCTCCGGACAGCTTTCTAAATACTGAATGCAAGTAGAGCTGAACGCACTTTAATTCAAGGTGGAATATAAACTTGAAATGTTGTGAACAGGACTAATTTAATTCTTGCTCAGGGTCGCCACAGCAGATCCTTTTGGCACAAGTTTTACACCAGCTGCCCTTCCTGACATGGTCCAGATATACAAGGAGAGTGGGGCACGGGTGGCCTCAAACCAGCAACCCTGGTGTTGGGAGGAAGGTGTATTAACTGGTTCTGCGGCCGTGCTACCATGTAACATGTACAGTAATACATGCAATGACCATTTAGGGGGGGGGAGAAAAAAAAAAAGTAAAGACAAACTACAACAATGAAATGTTTTTATCTGAAAAGATTAGCTTTATTAAAACTTCTACAAAAATAAACACATACAATGGCATCAAAGGTAGCAAGCGCTCTAAAGAGAAACAGGAAACCCCCCCCCAACGAGTTCTCTATATATTAGTAAGGAAATTACAGTTCTGTCCTGAAAATATGTACATACCATTATGTTCAGCTTCAAAGACACTAAGGACAAAAAAAGATAAAGGAGTGTCTAAGTACATACAGTATTTATAAAAAATCTGGGTTTAGTTGAACTACAGTGTATTAAAAATGACTCAAATGGCACAACTATTCATAATCAGTAAACGTGTTAGTTTCTGATCTGTATCATTTCAGATTGACAGCGATATAGAATCAGTAAAGTAGATACATCTAGTCAGCTTAATGTACTACACGGAATCATGCAGTTTTAATCCAAAACTCCCAGCATTCCCTTTGTGAGCAATCTAAGTTGTACAGTAATGCATTTGGATGGACACCGGTTTCTTTGACGAGTAAACATGTCTTGACGTAGAACAAAAGGGTTTCAGCCAGTTATAAATGAAATTTTGCCATTTATCGAAATAACTTACATCCAAAGGTTTGGCAATGCCTTAACTGTCTGAAAACATCTGTGATGTAAATCTTGCTTAGAAAATATTGAAAGAAACTGCCATGTGATAGAATCCATGATGACAGAATGACGTGGGGCCCTTCAGAGTTTCATCGTGCATGTCGGCTTTAAAGTGCAGCTGGTTGTGGAATTTTACATCAACTTGTCCCACTGTGTGTGCGTCGCAGACAGAACATTACCCCAAACTGGAGGAGTCGTACCAGTTTGTGCCGTCGGTCACCTTTCAGCCGCCGACTCTCCCGTGTCCTCTGCTCCATTTGTCAGCAGGGACACCCTTCTGCCTGTAGCTCCAGCATGGACTTTCTAGGCTTCTAAGAGGTTGGAGCTTCACCATCAAGGTCACTCTGTGCTTTCTCACAAAGCCTGTGAAGGTTTGCATTTTCTAGTTTTTCCATCAGACTTTACATTTAGAACACAGTTCATGTATTCACATTGCAGAAAGAGGGATGGTGTCTGGTCCACATTAGTCCACACTCACTGAGGATCTTTCAGGTCTGAAGCACCTTGGGTCCCAGGCAGATTACCGGTCCATCCCCACCTCTCCACAGTAGCCATCTATCGGCCACAGCCAGGTGAAACCTTTGCGACCCCTTGGCCTTCTCCAGCTACTGGGGGTCCTCAACACTGAGGCACCTGCGTGCTGGACGTGCACCACATGGCCAAAATATCATAGCAGACGTCCTCATCTGAGTCTCCCTAAGTAACCAGTCGTTTGACACAAAGTAATTCCAGCGGTACCCAAGGATCCTCAGAAGAGACGGAGTCCTAAAGACATCCAGTCCAGGATCAGTGAAATCTGTCAGCGACGAGACGGCTGCTGTAACCATCAGCCATGTCTGAGTAAAGACCTTTCTCTAGACTTTGGATTGATAGCTTTTGAGTTGGGAGGAGCTTGCTGATTTAAATGGGTGTTGTCGGCTTTACATACTGTAACTATCACTGTGTGTAGCGTCATCTCTTTAAGAGAAATACATCACGTGCCGCTGCAGTGAATCCACATTCATGCAGCACTTTTGGTGTTCGGTAAAGTCGTGACCCTCTATAATCCTGCTTTGCTCATTTAACCTACGCATCGTCTCGCAACATTAACTCTACACACAAACCTGTTCTAGGATGTTTACGGTATGAGAGAAAACTTTCTACGCATAGAGCACCCACCACCAAACCACTGTGACAAGTCACACTGGCATGTCAGGACTAATCTATCCAACAGGCAAAGCCTGGGTTAGTTTGGGCTTTGGGGATCCATTTGCAGCTGAGAACCGAGCCAGCGGTGTTTCAGCCCCATCCACCCAAAAAGTAGAAAATACAAAGCGAGTAACCCGCTCCCGCCTTCCTGCCTCCGACACAATTCAAACAGCACCCTGTACTACAGACACGTGAGACATCAGCCCTCTTCACGACCCGTGCGTCACACCATGTTCATGGCGTCCTCTGTCAGGAAGGAGTGGATGTAAGCGAAGGATGGGCGGAGCTTGCAGTCTCTGTTCCAGCAGCTCAGCATAAGCTCGTAGAGGCCCTGCGGGCACACAGCAGGTCTGCTCAGGTACACCTGCAGGTCAGACATACACAAGTGGAGAGTAGTGGCACTGTTTCAGCAGTGAGACCTTTTTCACGCTCTGTTAAACGTACCGTAGTTTCCACAGTATGTGGAGTTTTGCCTTTTTTTTTATTTTATTTTTTTATAAATACTCATTTAAGATGTCCTGCAACTTATATTCTGAAGCCACTCATATGAAAAAACCCCCTGCATTATCTATAGCCAGAAGATGGCACTGTCTACACACGTGACATAGAGTACCTGTATAGGAGAGTAGCGACAACTCGGAATTTGACGCCATCTTGTTTCCATTCTCAGTGCCACGCACGAACGCGCTATGAGCTGTGTGTGTATTATCGGTGCGTGCGCTATGTGTTTTATACAGGTTTTATAATATTTCACGGCGTCCGAAGCTTTTTACACATCCGATGTTTGTTCAAAATGAAAATCGGATGATTTGCTTATTAATTGTAATAATGATTGTTCGTTATTCAGAGAGCTAGATGAGAGAAGGAATACAGGAGAAATGATGCAAACACCACAGGGGACCGAGAAGAAAAGGACACTTTTCTACATGATGACTATTCTAACAACAAATATTCACGCATATAATTTTGCTTGAACTGCACATAATTCATGCACAACCTCTTTTGCTTTCTTTCATCTCTCTCTCTCTCTCTCTCTCTCTCTCTCCCCTCTCTCATCATCTCACCTCTCCCCATCATATCCTGTAGGGGTTAATTTTTAAATGGGATGGGAAAACAGGAGACGTATCATAATTTTTGAGGTGGTGTGTCACAGTGATGCAGTACAGTTTTGTCCGTGGTCCTACACAGCGAAGAGAGCGATGCTA
>OMMV01175157.1:0-10841 GCA_900302635.1 Chatrabus melanurus | reverse complement strand
ACAAACTGCTCCCTCTACCTCAGGGTCTCATGCACTCACAACCTCTTTGGTTTTGCTGCTGTTCTTTTTCTTCTTCTTAGCAGAGCTAGTGCTAAAACTTTTTGATGCGAGGAATCCATCATGGCGGATCTCTGCGCTGCTCACCGGAGGCTCGAAGAGCCAGATAGTGACGTGGTTTTAGACTCCGCCTCTTTTGCGCGACTCCGCCTCTTTTGCGCAGAGAGACGCGGCGAAGAAAGGAATATGCGCGTCCAGTGTGAAAGGCCCATTATCGTTACTTCTGCATTGCAGTTGTATGCACTATGCGGGGGTCTCCTTACAGGCACGTTCATAGTGTGGAAGCAGGATAGGAAGTGCGTCTCTATTTCTTATATAGAGCTCTGTGGAGTATTTCAACACCCATGCGGCGCCTCTCACCCTTGACAACTCCTAAGAAGGAGAGAGTCCAGCCTTTCGCCAGGAGTTTTGTTCCAGAGCCCATAATGTGCGTGGAGGTGAACCCAACTATCTCCAGTTGGTATCCCTGTACCTTTTGCACCAACTTGGACTGAGCCTTTCTAGCCTGTGATGAGGTGTTGGTTGTCCAGCTCTTGCTACTAGGCTGAAAAGATACACCAGGGAAGCAGAGGCCAAGAGAATAAATGGCCTTTTCTCTAAAGACCCATCCAGTGTATACTCCCAGTTACAAGGGAAAAATGGCACAAGGACAGACCCGTCAAGAGCTGAGACTGAGCAACACTGGAAGAACATCTGGGAGAAAGAAGCATCACACAGCACCAATGCCAAGTGGCTGGTGGACCTAAGAGCACACTACAGCAACCTCCCAGGACAAAAACCAGCCAACATCACAAAGGCAGACATCCAACAGCGAGTCTCAGGCATAAACAACTGGACAGCCCCAGGCCCTGATATGATCCACACCTACTGGCTGAAGAAGCTAACAGCACTCTATGACCGCCTGGCAGCACAATAAGTGGGCTGCTAACAACAGGTACTCACCCAGACTGGCTAACACAAGGCAGCACAATCCTGATCATGAAGGATTCCAACAAGGGTACAACACCCTCGAACTACCAGCTGATTGCCTGCTTCTCCACAACATGGAAGCTCCTCTCAGGCATCATAGCAACCAAGTTGAGTAGGCACATGAGTCAACACCTGAGTGCAGCTCAGAAGGGCATTGGAAACAATACCAGAGGGTCAACACACCAGCTACTGGTTGACAGAGCAGTACAACTCTAAGACCAGGCAGACCAACCTGAGCATGGCCTGGGTTGATTACAAGAAAGCCTCATCAGGAACTTGATGGCACTGTGGAAGACATCACTGGAGGCCAAGCGTGACCAAGGACCTTGCTCAAACGCACCTTAGTTAGTTTCCTGTCTGACAGGGAATCGAACCAAGGATCCTCTGGTCACATGCACAGCACTTTTTGATCATGGTGTCCCATGTGCTTTTCAAGAAGAACATTGCTGAGAGTGGCTGTCCTTTCCCTCAGACAGATTGGGTGCTATGAGCCTTCAAGGTTCTATTGTCAAGACCTGCATCAGAAACCTACTGACGAGTTTCACCTGAGTCTGACCCAGGTCAAGAGGAGGATTGTTGATGTCAGTCCTTTGACCAATGCTGACATTTAAAAACATGTCAGTGCATGGACAGAAGTATCCAGAAATAGAACCACCAACTGTCAATAGAAGAACAGGGGGGAGGGGGGGGGAGAATCCCAAGATGGGATGTGTTCTTCAAAGAATGTGCCAGGTAACATCTGACAATAAAGCAGTACTTGACCCGGAGTCCGAAAGCTGAACTACTGTAAGCATAATTCTTCAGATTACATGTTGCTGATCACAAATCATGCTGTTTTTATTCCATTAAGTACATATTAAAATGCACCGCATTTGAGTGTAGAGTGGGAAAATGATTCCTTTACTCAAATTTTTACCATGTGCTAAATCTATTTGAGTGACAACAAAACAGACGTGCTTTTTTTGTCCTGTGGTGAGAAGAATATTGTTTTAAATGTAAACAGGGAGACTGTTGGAGGTGGTTCACGTCAAAGACACAATGTGGCATTGCTGGAGTAACAGGTAGCTGAATTACTGTGCACGTGAATGTTGGCAGGTTTGCATCTTACCAGTCTGTTGTCTTCCCCTCCTTTTCCCGTCCTCCACCACCACACCTCTCAGGAGGACATGGGGATGACCTACTCGGAGTTATCAGTAATAGGACGACTGAGGAAGATCTCAAGGTGTGGGCCCTTCAGCATGTTCTGTAAACTGATGCACACATGGAAAGGCATCTTCTCGCCCGCAGAGGTCAGTGAACTGTGTGGAACATTTTTCTGCTGTTTGGGAAGTTAAGTGAACATTGATTGGCCACCAGGAACACTGTGAAGAAATTCTAAAATTGTATGAATGTTTTTGCATTGTGGTTTCTGATTTGATTATGGTTTCAAATTTCATATTTTGAACATTTCATAGCTGCTCATGATTCTTTTTTCAAACATGAGAATATGTTTTCTTCACCCAGGTGGCGCAGAAAGTGAAGCACTTTTTCAGTATGTACTCTGTGAACCGCCACAAGATGACAACCATGACGCCGTCTTACCACGCTGAGAGCTACAGCCCTGATGACAGCCGCTTTGACCTCCGACCTTTCCTCTACAACACACGCTGGCCTTGGCAGTTCAGGTGCATCGATGACCAGGTAGCAATCTGTGTTTAGGCACAGTATTTTCTTTGTGAAGTTACTAGGCAGAAAACAACTGACAGGAAAAAGACTCTACCATAGAACACAAAAATGAAGTCATGCTGATCATGTGACAAATTCCCTGTTTTAATCTGCATGTAATTGTCATGAGAAAAATAACAATAAAAAAAAAAAGAAGATATGCCTTGAGATGTCATGTGACTCTTGTGGCTGAGTTTTTTTTCATATATACCATACAGTCAGGTCCATAAGTATTTGTACGGTGACAATTTTTCTAACTTTGTCTCTATACACATCACAGTGGAGCCCAGCCATGCTGCTTTGTGTACACCTGATCCCGTCAGATCTCAGGCATGAAGCAGAGTATGGCGAGCCATTTTAACATTTAATCGGTAGCACTGATTTCAATTCTCAATATCAATAATTGCTTGTTGACTAGTTACAATTCCATGCCAACATATCTATGATGTAATTTTGACTAGTAGCAATTTAATTCATCAATTTTTTATGAGTAGAAACATCCATTGTAGATATCTGTAACTTAATCACAACTGGTGAAATTTTTCCATTGACTTCTGTTTATGCTCAATTACAGATATCTATAATTCAAATTTGGTGTGTTAGAATTCTAACTTGACATATCCATAATGTAATTTTGACTAGTTGCAGTAATAATTAATGATGATATCTACATCTCAATTCTCATTAGTCATAATGTAAAATCTTGATAGCAACGATTCAATTTTCATGAGTGGAAATGTCAGTTATCATCAATTCAATTGTTAGTGGAGGTAATGTTCATTGTAGATATATGTTCATTGAAGAACTGTTCCTACATTACAGTGTTACGATTAGCATTAAATAGGACCCAAAAATACAGTCATCTACCACACACGAGTTAATGTAATAAGAGATTTATTTTACCAGTGTATGCATAAAGTCCAAAAAACGGGCAGAAGATCCACAACAAGAGCGACAAACGTGAAAAAAACCCCACCATGAACAGAAACTAATGAAACAAGAACAATCCAGCAATTTAGGAAGAAGTGTGACAAACTTAAATAATGACATGAAACGAGGAGATAAGCGGCAGGTGCGGTGATTGTAACGTGAATCAGCTGTGTGCGATAACTGCACTGGTCCAGTTTTCCTCGTGCACTGATCCCATTTTCCTCGTGCACTGACTCAGTTCTCCTGTCTGAGGAATCTTCTCCTTGCTGTGATGCAAACATTATTTCTGTAACTATCAGCACATGCAGCAGCTCCACGCCACTGATGGATCACACCTGTCTCTATGACAGCTGGCACGCTGAACCATGCCCCCTCTACAACAGTGAAGTTATTTGTCATCTTTTCATTTCCTCTTCTGCAGGTGTCTCAGATGGCAGGGAACACCCCAACTGAAGAAAATCCAGAGGCCATCAGTGACCAATAATGTTCCAGATAATCCATCTGAACTAAGTGACAGATCAAACATGTAACATACAACCCCAAATCAGAAAGAGTTGGGACAGTACGGAAAAGGCAAAAAGAAAAAAAAAGTAGTTATTCTTGCAGACGGTATGAACCCAAGATATTTCATGTTTTGTGTGGTCAACTTAATTTCATTTGTTGATAGACATCCATTCCTGCATTTCAGTTCTGCAGCACATTCCAAAAAAAATTGGAATGGGGGCAATTTAGGCTTAGTAAGGACGTTAAAAAATGAAATGTTATTTCAAACTGGTGATGTCAACGGGTGATTGTCATCATGATTTGGGAGCCACGAAAGGCTGAGTCTTTGAGGAGCAAAGATGATCAAAGGATCTCCACTTTGTCAACAAATGCATGAGAATTATTGAAATGTTTAAAAACAAAGTTCCTCAATTTGAAGGAATTTGCATATTTCTCCATCTACACTAAATAATATCATTAAACAATTCAAGGAATCTGGAAGAATTTCAGTGCGTAAAGGGCAAGGGCGCAAACCTAAGCTGAACACCCATGATCTCCAATCCCTCAGATGGCACTACATCAAGAACCGTCATTCATCAATAGCTGATATAACCACATGGGCAAGGGATTACTTTGGGAAACCTTTGTCTAGCACTACAATACAGAGAGTTACATTCACAAATGCTACTTAAAACTTCACTGCACAAAAATGGAGTTACATTCACAATGGATAGTCAAAACAATACTGTGCAACAAAGAAGCCTTATGTTAACCTTGTCCAGAAGCAGCATTGACTTCTCTGGGCTTGGAGGCATCAGGGTTGGACCATCACACAGTGGAAGTGTGTATTGTGTTCAGACCAATCAGTATTCCAGATTTTTTTTTTTTTTTTTTTGGGTCCTCCAGATCAAAGACAAAGAGAACCATCCATACGCTTATCAGCAACAAGTCCAAATGTCATGGTATGGGTTGTGTCATTGCCTTTGGTAAAGGTAATTCACACTTCTATGATGGCAGCATTAATGCAGCAAAGTACATTAAGATTTTAGAGCAGCATATGCTGCCTTCAAGATGACATCTTTTCCAGGGACAACCATGCATTTTTCAAAAAGACAACCCAAAACCACATTCCAAAGATATGACTGCGGAAAAAGAGGGTACGGATACTGGACTGACCTGCCTGCAGTCCTGACCTGTTCCTAATGGAGGATGTGGAGAATTTTGAAACAAAAAATGCTGTGACATCCTTGTAGTGTTGCACACCTTAAGACGTGTTTGCAGGAAGAATGGGACAAAATAACACCTGAAACGTTTCGTTGCTTGGTGTCCTCAATGCCAAAACGTCATTTAGGTGTGAGAAGGAATGACAACATTACAAAGTGGTAAATGCTTTAGCATCCCAACTTTTTTTGGAATGTGTTACAGGCCTTAAATGCAGGAATGGATGTATGTTGACCACATAAAACATGAAATATCTTGGGTTCATATTGTCTGCAATAAAATAAATCAAAATAAATGTAAAACTCATTTCTTCCCCCTCCCCCTCGCCCATTTTCCATACCGTCCCAACCTTTTCTGATTTTTGCATTGTATTATTAGCTTCTCTTGTCAAGAGCCACACAAAGAATTTTGTTTTTGTTTTTTTGTTTTTTCTTTTTGAACTAAAACTATCCATATTATTGTAAGATTTTTAATAGTGCTGAAACTGAGAAAATCCATCAAGAGTTTTTGGCAATGTATTCAGTGTGTGAATATTAATCTGCTCTGTTACTCAAATTTCAGGATGTGCTGTCTTTTCTCTCATTTATATCATTTTTCGTTATGTTTCTCAGAATTCTGTAGTGTTGGTCTGAGAAAATGAGCAGTTTGAGGACATTGTCGTCAGTGATGGATAATTGTGATGGACATTTTGCTACAGACAAAGGAGGCTTAAAAATTGTCATAATTTTTCTTTGTATTTAATTGGACAATAAAAAATGAAGTTTCATTGTGCATTAATAATATGCCAAAGCAACAACAAAAGTTTCCAATTGTTGAGACATTCTCTTTAATGATGAGCCTGCTGTGACTCAGTCATCTGTACAGACAAGGTTGAGGAAAAAAAAAACTGTAAAAACACGAGGAATGAGACAGTTTATAGTCACTGTATATAATAAAGTTCCTTGTTTAAATTCTATAAATAAATGTGTGATTTGTAATGTGGGAGAGCTCACTTTGCAAAGTGTGGTGCTCATTAATTGAGACCATTTTTGTTAGCAAAAACGCTATAGAAGTTGAGAACTAATAAGAATACTCATTAGTCTTCTAATGAGTATTAGAAGAATATATGTCATGGCTTGACTAATGACCCCAGAACAGAGAACCACAAAAAGCTGGAGTAAAAATCAACTGGTTTACTGTCCCAGCACAGTGTTAGCAGCAGGCAGGGTGTAATCACCGGCGTAGTCGATTTCCAGGCAAATGGTTAAAACATGATAAATTAGTCCAGAACAGCAACAGTCTATCAATGGGCAAAGCAGAACGGTTAATCCAAAAATACAGGCTGTGGTCGATGCGCAAAGAGACAACCTACCAGGCAGACAGATCCATAAAGTGGCAGCCAAAAAGTCTGTAGTCAAAAAACGGGCAGAAAGGTCGATAAACAATCCAGAAATATGGAGAAAGGTAATGGGAAAAACCACGAGAAAGCTGGACGAAACGTAGACAATCTGGCGATTTGTGAGTGTCTATCCTGTGCTTAAAAAGATGCCAGAACAATTACAGGCAGAAGTCCGGAAGCACACAAACACGGAGGTTCTGAATTCCAGAAGTAAACTTACATGGAATGAAAATAAAACTGTCAGAATAAAAGCAGAGTGATGGTTGCGGGAGAAAAATACTAAATAACATGTTTAACACAAAGAGAGACCGGACTCATGACGGAGACAAAACAGAACCACAGACTCGAACCATGACAATGTACATATACAATACTGTGCAAAAAAATGTTTGGCATGGTTTAAAAAAAAATGCATTAAGATGCTGCAAAATAATGACTAATTATTAACAATGATACATTAATAAATTTGTCAATAGTTAATATAATAGTTATTAAAAAACCATGATCTATACCAATTGTGGATACTGATTCCTTCAAAATGTTTTGAAGAGCTTTTGTTTTTGTGTCATGCGAGTACTCTTTTTGTAATGTACAACTTGCTGGTTCACTCGTGTCTGTGCCAAATCTTTTTAAATTTGATGAATGAATATCCAGTGTGGGGCCCACACAAAATACTGGTGTATATTATCTCAACTCAAATCTGTAGCAATGGTATGGTTATGGCCAAATGAAGGCGAAAGGACAAACGCATTGCTCATTGGTGGAACGTCAGCTCTCCGACACCTGTGACATCACTTCCATCCTGTTTGTGTAACTGCTGCACAAACAAAAGGACATTGCAATGATCAAATCAGTATGTGGGACGCTTAAACAAACCAGTTTTGTTGAGCCACAACAGCACCTCCAGTGTGTGATAATGAAAACTGTGCATCAATCAACTTTCTTTTCTGAAGATTAAACTTTACATATGACTGTACCAGTTTCTTGTAAATATGTAAGAATATTAGGTCCATAAAGATCACAATGTTGCGTTATGTTTTGCTTATATTTGTTAGCCGTTTTATTAATTAAGTCCCACACAGTCTGTAGTGTCTCTACTATTTAGTGTAGGATGCCAAACCATTGTTAAAATTATTATTTATTGTATATAGTGACAATGTATTTGACACATGTATATGACACAGTATTTGTCATGAACTGCGAGCAGGTTGTAAAGGATGCTATAAAAAAAGACATCTTGTACCTCCTGTGAATGTACACCAATGCGCATGCCTAAAGATTAGTGAAATTACGACTAGTTAGGATTTAGGAAAAGCCAATCATGGTGCCGATTGCTCCGAGCTTACACTCCGTAATTATGCGGTAGTGGATGTTATTGATGTGAGTCATGTGAGTGTGGTGAAACTACAATTTTCCAAAGATGGATTATAAAATGCATACCTTCGCCTGGTGCGTTCTTACCATGTTGTTTCATGCAGACTATAATGTCAACAACACAGTTAAAAAGATCACTTCCTTACCAAGGCTGGAATTGAAATAAAACGGGGAATATAGACCACAAAATGATTGTCATATTGAGAATGGGCTCTCACCCCTCTGTTCACTCATTGATACAAAGCCCAGTTAGTATATGAAAGGCAGTGGCTATCTCTATGTAGCCATAGTATACAATTCTATTCATACGTAGTGCTTCTGATTGGTCAATGTAGGTCATGTGGTTACGAGGCTACGTACCTTTACTTTTGCTTTCTTTCCGTATGTAGGGCCAAATTTACATTTAGATGTGACAATCTTAAACACTTTCTCTGGTTCCAAAATATTTGTAATTATGCATGGTTATGATGATTGTCATATATGCATTTTATACTTGAAATAGAAAAAAGGAAAATGCTTGACACGACTAGGATTCAAATACAGGCCCTTTGGCTCAGAGATCCAATGCCCTACCACTTACACTACAGCATCTCATGCTCTACACTGGCTCATAGCTTGAAATTATACATGCAACATATGAATGGCTATGGGATTAACCCAAACCCTAATCCTAACCCTATGGGATAACTAACACGGTTATGTATGTTTAGAATTTTGTATTATAAATACAGCTATGTACGGCTAGCCACTTCATATTTGAAAATATATGTTACATATATGCTCGATAGCCAAGACATGTTTAGCAATCAAATGTACTACTGTACAAGCATTCTTAACTTCACTTTGATGATTTTCCAACATTAGCATGACATTGGTCACGTATAACACAGTACTCATACAAGGCTAACATGTAGTCATGTACATAAGTATTTGGACAGTGACAAGATTTTTATAATTATGCCTCTGTACACCTCCACAACGGAGTTAAAATGACACAATCAAGATGATCTTGTAGTGTAGACTTTCAGCTCGAACCAGTTAGGAATTTCAGACATTTTCCATACACAGGCCATTTCTTTTCAGAGACCAAAAGTAAGTGCACAAAATAAATATGATTATTGTTCATACAAATCAACTTTTACAGACAGTTTTCTTGAGACAAGTCAGTGGATGGATGCATGGACATTTCCAGGTCACTGAATATGTCTCGGACTTCATTTACATCAATCATTAAGAACTACAAACATTATGGTACTGTGTGTGTCTGAAGTCGGCAGTTCTCAAAAACTACTAGGAAACTAGTGAGGGAAACCATCAAGACATCCCTAACAACCCTGGAGTTATAGGCTTCTGTGAATGTGACCGGAGAAACTGTGTAATGTCTCTGTTGTATTGGCAGTCACAGCTTAAATGGTGGAGTCGCACAGACAAGGATTTTCATACAAGAAAAATGATCAAGTCTAGGCTTGAGTCTCCCATTTGCCTGCTGGCAAACTGTAGCTGAAATTTCATGCTTTCTTTTTAAGAAAATCCTTCTCTGTATTCACTGAAATTTTCCTGAAATCAAATAGTTTGACATATTTTTTTCACAATAACTGACAATTGCTTATCATCTTGTGCTCCCTCTTTGAAAAATGAAGGAGCAGGTGATCCAGTCATGGAGCTGAGACACACAGCTCTTATAATCAGGCTGTTCAGTTAGCGACCCAGCAAAAAAAAAAAAAACCTTCAGCAGAAGATTGTGGTAAAACTACGATAGTGAAAAACTGTAGACATAGTGTGTAAGTAAAAATGTAATGACTAAAAATCAAACATTCCAGAAGCTTTAACCTTGGGCGGAACACACATTAGAGGGGATCTTTAAAAGGTAGTTGAAATCTGGTCCCACACAAAACGCATAAAGGAAGCGACAAAGAATAAATTTTGTCTTCATCTTTCATCATCTGCTGCCTAATTAATAAAATGTCAGTGGATATTTGACTGTGAACCGGTTGCACATTATTTTCACTATTTAGCCAGGACTTCCGTTTGACATGCGCAGTTCATAATTTTAGGACTTGGTGGTTTTTGCACATTCTCTGCCGGCACGGCATTCCTGCACAAAATGTTATCTTGCCGGAAGACAAACCGGCCTTCCGTGAGAAAGAGTTATTGGACCGGCAGAAAACTTAAGCATTTGTTTACATGATATCAGCCTAATTAAGGATCACGTTTCCAAGCATACTACACAGTGACGTGCATACGCAAAGTCTCAAACAAAATGGAATAAACACAACCCGGCCAGAGTATGCATAGACACTAATACGTATATGTCTTTAAGCTATTGGCTGGTGTATGTGTTTGTCCAGTGGCCAAGTGGGATTTTAGGGGCAAAGCATGTTTGGTGGTATGTATGATGTTTTATTGTTGATTCTGGTACTCTAGCATGTCCTGAGCAGGAATCAGCCGGGTGCCACTCTGGGACCCTTGGGCAAAATTTTTTATGGGTTACACAGGGGTCAAAATTTAAAAATCCTCCAATAATATTGAAACATATACCATATTATTTGTCTGATTGTAAAGATTCCAAAAAGGTACAGTTTGGACTATCTCTGACTGAATGTTGTGGAGTTATGGGGCAAAAACAGCAAAAATGGCAACAAAGGTCAATTTCAATTTGTATAGGGGTCAAAAGTTAAAGTTGCTCCAATTTTGGTAAAAAGTGATGCAAATTATTGGTTGAGCT
>OMMV01175155.1:0-19850 GCA_900302635.1 Chatrabus melanurus | reverse complement strand
GGCCTGCCCTGGATCAGATGTCATCACATTTCAAAGTGCATCAAGATAAAAGCTGAAGCAAGGAAATGTTTTTGTTTTTTTTTAACTTAATTGCAAGATATAGTGTGTTACTAGAACCAATTTTGATTAAACTTGCTGAAAAGATTGAGTCTGCTCTGAAGCAGAAATCATTACATTTTGGGTGGATGTAAGCAAAGGGGTGTTGCCAGGAAATTAAAATGAATTTAATTACAAAATGTAAACCAATTTTCACAAAACGGGGTGAAATTAGACTCTGACATGTAATATAGAAACTGGTGAAGATTGAAGTGTATCCTTGACTAAAAATTATTATTATTATTTTTTTTGCAAGATGGGGGCAATGCAGAGTTATGCACTCTCACGAGTACCTTTCTAGTTTGGACTCTACTTGTCTTTAAGTCAACATTTAACACAACTCTACAAGACTTTAGTAACTCTTTCGAGGTTGTTTTAGTTGCCGTTTGTTTGTTTGTCAGCAGGATAAGGACAAAGGACATGAATTTCAATTAAATTTGGTGGAGATGAAGGTCTTGGGTCATTGAAGATATGTATAAATTGTGGATTAGTCTTTGATCTTCTGCCTTTGAGCTTTGATCCTGAATATTTTGACCCTGATCCTTCTTTTGATCTTTGATCTCTGATTCTGTTGATCCTGTCATCAGTAATCATTGATCTCTGATCCTGATTCCTTTGCTCCTGTGGTCAGGATCAAAGTTCAGTGACAACAATCAAAGGTCTTTTGAGATATCCTGTTGATGATCAAACATGCTGGCAAAAAAAATCAGAACCTTTGTTAATGAGGTTGTGTTTTCAGTAATCAGGATCTCAGGTGAGTGATCAGGATCAAAGGTCAGGACCATGATCAGAGAAGAGGGATCAGTTTCACAGATCAGGAATATGATCAAAGAAAAGGGGTCAGGATCAAAGGTCAGGATCATGAACAAAGAAGGGAGATCAGGATCACAGATCAGGAACAAAATCAAAGAAGATGAATGAGGATCAAAGGTCAGTCTTCAGGATTGAAGCTTAGTGGTCAGGATACAAAAGGTCAACAATCTGGACCAAAGAAAGGAAAATGTCAAGAGGACTGTTGGACCTGGGCAGAGGTGGGCACTCTGAGTGACTTTCTAGTTAGGAAATACTTTAAAGAATGGAAGCAAAAAGATGTAGGTTGTGATGCTTCTCTGAAGTAAAAACAATTTAGGCATGGTGTGTACATGATCTACTTTAATCTGCACGCGAATTCCGTGGAAGGCCAGAGACCCCACAGTGGGGCTCGAGGGTGGGGAAAGCACCTCGCGAACTCCGTAGGAAATGATACGATGCGATTTGTGTTTTCATGAAGAGCTGTCAGCGCCTCACTCAGCCACTGTCCAAGATCCGGTCAAGTCCAAACTTGATCCTCGTGGGGACAGTGTGATCTGAGCCTGGCCTGTGGCTCTTACAGCCAGAACAAACACGGCTATTTATAAAGTGCGCGCGACACAGTTTGCCATTTGTGAGTGCAGTTAACTGCTTTTTAGAGGAGCCTGCTGTCTCCTGTGCAGCTGTCACTGCCAACCGGCAGATCAACCTCAAAATAAAGCCTGATGGGTCCATTAACCGATAACATCGGAAGTTTTCAAAGTTAAGGATTCGTGCGCATTGTGCAAAGAAGTTATGCGTTTTTTATATTTTGTGATAATCCCTGCACAGCATCGAGTGGAGTTGCACATAAAATACCTGCTCCGGTGTCCTTGTTCTCCTTGCTGTCCGTCCCGGGCTCCTGAACCTGTCGGTCGTTATCGCAGCTGCCCTGGTCCAGCCGTGCGTCCGTGCTGGAGCAGCAGTAGCGCAGCTCGCATTTCCCGCAGCAGATGATCGAGTCTTCTCCATCGATTTTCTCCGGACACTGGAATCCTTCTTTCCACGCGCCCTGGGAGTCATGCCAACCGTGGCAATACTCGCCGCTGGCCTGGACGTCAATGATGACCAGGAGAAGAGTCAAAAACGCGGTGACAGATATGAGGAAACCTCCTCCCCACATCCTCGGCCAGGTTGGCCTGTGGCCGCACGCTGGCGCACTGAAGGAGAGAGAAGCTTTCACTCTCTGAGTGGATCACTGATGGAAAGATGCGAGAGAACAGGAAACAGGCCGAAAAGATAGCATTTGTTAGAAGAATCCCGTGCGTAATTTCATCTCCAGAAGTGACTCCCCGCTGAATGTTTGAAATTTAACTGTCATTCTACTGAGAAACTTTTACAACTTCCACACAGAAGAACCTCCTGTGGCACGGCTGCTCATGTCTCCTCTTCAAATGACTTTCCACGAGGATGCGCACAAGTCTGATCCATGCCGATGTCACTCCCTACTCCACTTAGCGCCGTGCGTAAAGTTACCTTCCCAAACTTCTGTGGCTCCTTCTGCATTGTTGTCCGTCACAAATCAGTAAACCGGCTTTGGACCAGTCCAGCCCGACTGAACTAAAGCGCGCACTCTGTGCGTCAGAGAGAGAGAGAGAGATAGAGAGAGAGAGAGGGAGGGGGGATCTAAAATGTCAAATACACGCCTTTACCCGTGTAAACCTGTTATCATGTAAATGTATAGAAGGACACTCGCAGAGCGCATTCCTCCGCCAACACTTGAAGTGCTCTAACAGGTACACATTCTCATGCGCAATTTTTTTTTAAAGTTGAAAAAACCATGGATACATCCTTCTATTTGGATGCGCTTCGACATTCGTCTTTATATATCTCTATAAATATTAGTGATTTTTTTTCACTTTCTTTAACATTGCGAGATGGGGCGTTTTTCAACATTTTGTTGAAACAAAATCTGTATTGTTATTCGGATCCGCACCAAATCTCACCTATTCTTAGATGTGAGCACTCTACATATGCCTGTTTTTTTAAAGGATCTGTGCATTATCTCTTGAGAAATTCACGATTTTTTAAAATCATGTTAATGATATTGGGGGGAAAATTCCTGGATCCCTTATTTGGATCACCTCCAAAAATGAACGGGCTCTGTTTTAGGCAATGCCCCACCCCTCCAACCAAGTTTGAGGAAAATCTGTTCATAATAAGAGCACAATGATGACATGAGGAAAATATTCTAATGGACAGTTCTGTGCAAAAAAAAAAAATCATGTCAATAAAATGGATAATTGACATTTAAAATTCAGTAAGAAATGTCATACATAATTTGGCTATTTTATTAAAGAAAGAAACAGACCTGGATTATTTGATATTTAGTGCAAAGCTGCTTTTTACTGTTATGCTGATGACACTCAGCTTTACATGCACATTAATGCAAATAAACTCTTTCATATTAGGATTTAGAGGATTGCTTCAGTGGAAAACTGGATGTCATGTACTTTTCTTTTCCTACATTCAGCTGAGATGATGGTCCTGTCAGACACAGACACCAGCATGATCAGTTAACATTATCACTGGATGCATGTGTCATTCCTGATAAAGCTCAAACTCTTGGAGTGATCTTTGATCCCAAGAATGCTTTTTTTTTTCAATTTACGCAATACAGCAGAGATTTGGTTTATTCTCCCCAGAGCTGACACAGACTTTGGCACGTGCTTTTGTTTAATCTAGAATTGATTATTGTCATGTCTTATTTTCTGGCTTGCCTCACACACTAATATTAGAAGTCTTCAATTGGTTCAAAATGCTGTTACTATAGAGTTGTAATCAGGAGAAGAATATTTGGCCATATTACCCCAGTTTTAGCCTCGCTTCATTGACTTTCTGTTCATGTCAGGTCAGATTTTAAGCTTCTGCTGTTAACATATAAAATTTTAAATGGACTGGGACCATCTTATCTGTGGGTCCTGTAAAGCCTTATTTACCTCCCCATGCTCCACCTTCTCAGAATGCAGGACTACTGTGTTCCAAAGGTTCAAAAAAAAAAGAAAGAAGTCAGTGGTAAACAGGACTTATTGTGCCCCTTTTCTGTGGAATTATCTGCCCACTGGGATAAAACATTCTGATTCCATTGTACATTATCTCTAACCAATGGTTCTAGTGTATCATACACTTTTCATTGACCTTAATTAGTCATAACCCCCATGGAGAAAAAGTCAGTCAGCCGAGTATCTGACTCACCTGACAATGAGGATGTTTAATGGATATTAAATTGGTATTGCCTTTCTCCCTATTAACTCTGTTCTGTTTCTCTCTTTCTGAGCTGTTCCGGGAGACCTGCTCTCTACACCTCTTCGGTCGTCTGACAGAGCATGATCAAACTGTTACCTTCTATCTCATGGCTGCCCAGACAAACACTGAGCCCAAATTTGTCTGCCAGAGACGGATCCGCCTGAACTCTTGTCTGCTCTGATCTACTTCATGGTAGAATTGAAGCGGATGTCCACCCTAGACTGAGTAAAGTCTGCTGGTGGTTTCTTCCTGTAAAATGGACTCCTCCCCCCCCCTTGTTGTTGATACCAATGTGCTTGCTCATGGGGCGAATAAGGTCCAGACATCACTCTTTGAGTATAGTGCTTTGAGATGACATCTTGTGATTTGTTGCTATATAAGTAAATTGAACTGAAGTCAGAAATTGTTTTTTGGGGTGGGGTGGGGGGACAGTAGCATACTATATAAATGATTCATTGTTGGATTCTCACAAAGATATTCACACACATTTTTCACTCAGATGCATATTCTCTATCTATTTACCTATCTATAGCATGTTGACCAAACTTAAGATGGTATAAGAAAAAGAACTACTAGGAACATACACTGGTGCCGCACATGGCTGCATCTACCACACTCTATTATATATACAGTGCTAAAAAGAAAATATGGAACTGTTTCTTTGTTCCATTCTACCATGAAGTTGTGACTGGTGCAGCAGCAGACAAAGGTTCTTGTATGCACAGTCGCTCTAGTCACAGCCACTAATGCTTGTCATAAGTGTCTTGGTGGCTTCCCTCACGAGTCTCCTTTAGGCACGGTCACTCAGTTTTGCGAGAAACGCTTGCTCTCAGCAGTTTTGCCATTCTGTGACATATTTCTTCATGATTGATTTAACCCCAAAGGATATTAAATCAAGAGCTTTTATCAGCTCAGAAAAATAAAACTGACGTAACGTCTACATAATTCTTGTTCCCCCACTGTGGATGTAATTACCCTCAAGTTGACAGTCTACATGATGAGCCAAATTCTTTTTTTATCCTTTCAACCAAAATATGTTCTTATAACTAAAATAGCAAAAATTTTGTCAGTGTCCAAACATATGCAGTATATGGCTCTATTTGAATGTTTGTAACAACGACCTCAAAGGCTAGGCTTTGTGCTGAATTATTATTATTAATAATAATAATAATAATTGAAATAAGCGGGTTAATTAATAATAATAATAATTAATAATAATAATAACCCTTAATTGGAATAAGCGGGTTCAGAAAATTAATAAATGAATGAATGAATGAATAATAATAAGACGAAGAAGAAGAACTTTAGAAAATGAATGAAATGGAATAAGTGGGTTAATTATTATAATAATAATAATAATAATAATAACCCTTAATTGGAATAAGCGGGTTCAGAAAATGAATTATTTATAATAATAATAATAATAATAATAAGTGCCCAAAAGGTTTTTGGTGATTTTCCCCCTCAGAAAAAGGATTTACATGGAGATGGTGCCACCTAGTGGTGGCTTGCTCATTTACGTCTGGCACCCTGAAATAATTACAAATGTTCCGTTGAAAAGGTTTTTAAAATACAGATTTTATAGGAATGTGGCTTTTTATGAAAATAATGATTTCTCTGAATCATTAATGTAAAAATTTCACTTGTAAAAAGGTGAACTCGATGCTAAAGAATATGCAAATAAGCATTTGACTACAGATACAAATTCTACATATATCTAAGCTTCCATTTGACTGTATTGTTTAAAAACACGTTCTTTTATAATTTATTTTATAGTATTAGTAATAGTATTGATATTAGTATTACAGCAAAGCGCAGCAACCAGCATTGTTTTCTACTCCTACATTTCCCGTCATGCTCTACGGTCGAGCATCGTCCATGGCAACGCCACACAGGAGGAAGTGGCGCGAAACTGTCGAAAAAGTGATACACAACCAGACCGTACTGAAGGAGATTTTTCAACTCTTCTGAGGCTTTAACAACTTCAACGCTGGAGTGGAGGAGTTAAAAACAAAGTACTTTGATCCCACCGTGGCTTTGTATTTTAGAACGTAAGTGTTATTTCAATGTTTGGCGAATTGTGTGTCAAAACTAACGTCGAGTCACATTAAATCCTGAAACGTATATTTTTTCGTGACCTGTCTTTTCATGTTACTGTACACAGATGTCATTTGTGAGAGCTGGGCGTTCACAACAACACATTAAAGGCAAAAGGCCTGTGCGCCAAAAGAAGACAGGAGTTCCTAGAAGAGAGTGGGTGGTGAGTAAAGTGCTGGTTACCAGGAGGATTAACTGGTCAGTTAGCCTTAAAGGTGTGCTGTCGTGCATGTAGAAACTTCAGCCTGCCCTGAAACAACTCATTTCATACTTCTGTGACATATGTCACGGAAGCTCCTATCTGAACTCCTTTTCCTGCGAGAGCAGAGGTGCGTTCGGCGCCACAAAACCTTAAACCCGCTGTCGCACAGTGGCGTATAGCACAAACGTATGCCGACGTATGTGAATTTTCTCCAATACGCTGGTGTACTTTGACACAAGTTAGGGGTACGTGAGGCATAAGTAGTAGTCGTTTGCAGCACATTTTCTTTACATTTACATATGCACATGTGTACCTCTGTAGGGATCCACTCTGTGTGCCCCGACACATCTGATGACATTTTAGCCTATTCAGTGGCAACAAGAACGTGTTTTACTGTAATGTTTTTAAACTTGCCCCATATGCTTAAATTGTACGGCTGTTTAGCCTGTGGCGGTTTTAACGTTCAAACGAAATACTGGACTGATTAAAGTTATTTTTTTGTCCAGAGTGAAAAGATGACCCTCAAAACGTCTGAAAATAGAGCCTAGGTTGAAAAATACTGAACTTCCCTTTAAGAGAAAGCAATCTGCATAGTTGCTATGCAGCTGAGACATCTTTCCAAATCTAAAACTGAGCAACACCCTTCTGTCTGTAAGTGGTGGTTAGTTTTGTTAGCGGAAAAACTTCTGACTTTGTCCACATTCCCATACTGCATGGAACAAAGACATATGGTTCAGGACAGTCTTTCCTTAAATATCCAAATATTAATGTCTGGGGACACATTATTAAAATAATCAAGTGTAAAGCCAATTTTTTTTTTTTTAATTTTCAAACGAATGAAAACACCAAACCATAATAAATGTATAACAAGCTCAAGTTATGACTCTTTCTACAAACTGTTAAAATGCCCGCAGTGGGGTAGGAATTGATCTGTTTGTTTGTTTGTTTGTTTGTTTCAGAGCACTGTCAATGATCTGTCTGTGCACAGGCTGACTCCTGAAGAGCTGGTAAGCGGTTTCACCCTTTGCTGGTCGTAAGTCAGGTATCTCTTTGTTGTGACTGAGATACAAACATTTCAAAATGTGCACCAATGTCGGTAGGGTTGGAACTCGTAATTCAGTGTGAAGATTAGTCTTATGATTAATTTATTCAGTGTCTAAAATGTCAGATAATTGGGGGAAAATATTTCACAAGCCCAAAACGACGTCTTCATATGCTTAGCCTGACCCACCGTCCAAAGGCGGAAGGTATTCAGTTTATTGATGCATTTCAATGTAGAAGAGCCTCACTTTGTAGGATCTACAATCTGTGAAATGTTGGCCTTTTGTCCTGATATAATATTAAAACGATTCATATATTATCAGTATATTGTTGTATATTAAAATTCTGTTGATTGACTGATTGATTTCCAGAGCAATCGTTTCTGAAGTAAACATCAGTAATGTCAGCTGATAGTACTGAAACAACAAGCAGTTGTTTACGCCACAGAAAATAAGCTTCTAAAATGCCTCATTTCGTGTGTGTGTGTGTGTGTTTGTGTGTGTGCTTTGCTTTGCCACGTTTGTTATTATAACTGAGTCTTCCTTTATGACTGCAGTTGTCTTCTTGGTAAGAGATCATTGTTTATAACATTACTTTGGGCCCATGTAACTCAAGGGTGACATTTGTAGGTGGTTCTTATTGTTAAAAGTTAATCCAAAAAAAAAAAAAATCAATTTATTTATATTGTGCCAAATCACAACATAAGTCGCCTCCAGGCGCTTCACAAAGGTAAGGACTAACCTTACCCACCCCCTGAGCAAGCACACTGGCAACAGTGGTGAGGAAAAACTCCCTCAGCCGTTATTTGATTATAGGAAGAAACCTCAAGCAGACCCGACTCAGAGCGGTGACCATCTGCTTTGGTCATACTATCAATAACAAAAAATCTAATAAAACAAAGCACAACAAAGAATTGTCAAACATGCACAGACAGAGATGATGGAACTAAGTATCCAGGTGCATCCAGATGTAATGGAAATGAATGTTAACTTTGCGTGTGCGGTTGTGCTCTTTGACTTCAGAATCATCGGCATGAAATTCACAAATCCCACAACAAGGCTGCGGCTCAGTGGGAGCTGAGAGAAAAAGAAATAAAACGACGACTCAGACATGGTGGGAGCCCTGCACCCATGGACCAGGCCAGTCTCAGCATCATCAGGGAGGTGGGTGTTGCTATTTATTTATTTTTTCAGTTTGTGTCTTCTGTGCCTACTGGAATATTTATTTGTTTTTGATTAAACCAGACTAAAGGTGATGTTTGTTTTGCTTGTGTGATTTTTACTGAGAGCTTGAAGCACATACACACACACACACATACACGACGCATTCTGAATACGACATCTCTTATCAAGCATTTTTGAGTTATGTCTGTTGGAACCGTTTATGCAAATTAGCTCCCTAATTAGTGTATTTCTGTGTAACACATACACTTTCTGAATATAAAGGTGTTGATATAAATTCTTGAGTAATCAGACTGAAAAAGAAGTTATGGCTCATCACTTCATATTCATTAACACGTAAATATGTGCACCAAACTAAAATCTAATCCATCTCATCTACTGCACAGCATGTCTCTATGCTGTAAGTATCATGTATTGTTCATGAGTTAATGTTTCCACAATAAATATCAGTTCATCTTCATTAACATGCACCAAAGAACCCTAAAATTTAATCAGCTCATCTAAACCCCAGGGAGTACCTATCGTGTAAGTTACAAATGTCTACAGTGTACAAGTAATTGTGTTCACAAGAAAGAAAGAAAAAATCCCCTTCTTTCTAATTAAGGTGCAAATATATTCTCTCCTGAACTCCTGGCTGGTTCTGGGTTTATTAGCACGGTGCTTTTGCTGGCTGTGATGGTGGCGTGTTGTATCGCTGCAGGTTTTCTCTGACCAGATGCTGCTGCAGGATGTTCTGGCTCGCTCTGACAGAGCTTTGGCTGTGGTAAAAGACCTGTTTGCAGATGCTCCACGCAGGCAGACTGGTAGCAAGCATGTCATTCTCTGTTTTTTAATAATACATTGATTTAGTGCGAAGTAAATACAACATTTCTGAAAAATAATTTTGCCTCTTGCTTGTGAAAAAAATTCTTTTTGAACAAGGCTTTTTAGCTTTCTGAGAAGATTAAGTGTTAAATGTTATTTTTCTTTACTAATTCTTCCTCAGACTTCCAAATTCTCCTGTGACTGCCTGTGCTGTACACGTAATGAGTGTTTGTATTTCTGTAGGACAGCCCAGTGTAACCATGGCCCCAAATTGTGACTCTGACTCGGCACTACCTCTACGCCAGAGACCAGATCCTCCGAGTCGGCTCTCACGTCTCAGCAAGACTGTGATGGATCAGCAGGTGTGTTTGTTTCTAGACATTTCCTGGAGATACTCAGAAATGTAACTTTAATTTCAACCTGCCTTATCTACATTATGATGTCACAAAGAAATATAATCCCAAGAAAAAACCCCTCCTTTGTCAGTTACCAGATGTGATGATGGTTGGAAATTAATACCCCAGTGGAGGGGTGCACTCTCCACATGCACCTTGTAGTTTTTCTTTGCATCTGTATATTTATTCATTTCAGGCTCTTAATGAACTTGAAACTTCAGAAGAGGATACCTCTCCTACTGACAGTCCAGACTATCAAGTCATCCGAAGGTACCGTTTCCTGCAAAACAAACAAACAAAAAAAAAAAAACTACCAACGAATCCAATATTCACATCAAAAAATGAGCTAATAACTCTCTGGTGCTCCTTTTCACATGCTGCTCTCACCACTATGTTCATCACAAACACAGGGCCAACATGCGGAAAATGAAGCCAAAGACACAAAGTAAAGTGATACAGAAGCAGAGAGCTTTTGCCAATTCTGAACAAGGAGATAATGTTCCTGTAACACCGTGCACATCAGGCAGAGAACCCAGTCAGACAGGTAGGAGGAAGAGAAGAGTAACCCAGACCTTTGATTAGGACAAACAAATTTCAAACTTCTTTTTGAAGCGGTCTCAACATCAACAATCAAAGCTTGAATTCTCTTGATTGGCTCTTTTTCACACATTAACTTAACCCATCTTTTATCAGCTCTCAATGCCACTGTGGCTGTTAAGCGTGTACAGTCCAGACTGAGCCAGTCAGAGGATTGGAAAGAGGATCCAACTGGCCTGGTATCACAAGTTCTGAACCCTGAGCTGCCTCTAAACCAGTCTGGTATGTTCTAGAAATGTTGCTCTGTGTGTCAATGCCTTCATATGAACTCCTAAACGCTGCAGTGAATAGGAAAAAAAAATCAGTTTTGTGTCTCGCTGTGTTTTTGGTTCGCATGTGTGTTTACAGACAGGATCAATAGTCGCTCAAGCAGGAGGAGGAATTGGGTTCCTGAGAGTTCTGAGCTAGATGGCTCTTCTGTTGGCGCTCTCAACGGGAACCAGT
The DNA here is from genome assembly GCA_900302635.1 of Chatrabus melanurus. Taxonomy (NCBI): domain Eukaryota; kingdom Metazoa; phylum Chordata; class Actinopteri; order Batrachoidiformes; family Batrachoididae; genus Chatrabus; species Chatrabus melanurus. Next base: position 8,919 of record OMMV01175155.1, on the reverse strand, counting down.
CCAGTCTGGGTCTGTTACAGGCCATGTTAGACCAGGTGGAGGCTGACTTGGATTCTTTGACACCTGACACAGTACCGGTGTCCATAAAGAGTCCAAGACATCACAGGACACAAGGTCTAACTGGATTCTCTGTTGCCTTGGTCTCCACTCTAGGACGCTTAGTGAACCTCCTCAAACAGGTACAGTAACAGATCTGAGCAAAAGTCTTTGCCTTCACAAAGGTTGGTAAGAGAGGTGGTCACACTGAGAGCCCAATTTTTTTATTTTTTTTAATGACCTGCTCATCGAAGTTGGGGGCATTATATTTTCAACCCGTCTGAGCGTCCATCTGTAAACTTTTTGTTTCTGCACAATAACTAAAGAACTAAAGGTGTATTGGGGGAGGCTAGAGGAAGGTTCCTTTTGAAAATCGGGGTCAATACACCACATACCAATTGTAAAGCAGCAATCTTTCGCTGTACAAATAATTTCCAGACTTCATTATCACCTCTACTATCACACCATACACCAACTTAACATACGAGCAGCGGCATATGCCATGCTTTGTGTTGCTATCATTTTTTTTAATGTTATTCAGTTGAACTGTAGTTCTGAGCCATACAACATCTGTAATGAAGGACCAAGCCAGTGTTTTTGTTTATGTCCATTTACTACAAATTACATGCAATATACTTTATATTTATGTTGATCACATACATTGTATATAAGTGCTTTACATTTCTAAAACTGTTTTACTCCCATTAACGTGAAAATAATGTTATCATATTATATGCTCGGGTCCTCAGCACTGAGGCACCTGCATGCTGGATCATGCTCAGGGATGCACGCCACATGACCATAGTGTCATAACAGACATTCCCTTATTGTACACATCATTTGAGTTTCCTTAAGTAACCAGTCATTTGACGCAAAGTTATTCCACTGATAACCAAAGATTCTCCAGAGAGACCTAAAGACATCCTGTTGCTGCCTTGGGTCACTGGTTAAAGTTCAAGTGTCTGAACCATACAGTCAGACTGTAAGCACCAAGACCCTGAAGGCTTGGACCTTTGTTCTCCTATAAGATATCAGCATCACCAAACACCTCTGTCTGGTGACCTGACTCCAAAAGCTCTTTCCAGATGTCTGTCAACCTCATAGACTGAACTTCCAGAGACATGAATGCCACGCTCAAGATAACTGAATTTGACACTTTCACCACATACAGGAACACTTCTGATGGCTGAGTCCATGAAGTCATTGAAATCCTGGATCTTAGTCTTAATTAGGGACAATTGCAAACACGGGCACTCTGACTCATTACTCAGTTTGTGAAGTGCTGCAATCAGGACACCCATTGATTCCACAAAGTTTACAGCATCTTTTGAAAAGTGAAGATCAGTGAACCTTTCCTCACTGACACAGGCACCCAAGTCAGTCTCCATGACCTTACTCACCACCCAGTCTGTGTAAGCATTGAACAGAGTAGGAGTCAGAACAGATCCCTGACAAATGCCAGAAGTCGCTGTGAAGAAGTCAGAGACTCCCCATAGCCCCGACACTGCCTGTGTATCACCCAGCTATGATGTCCAGCAACTTATTGGGGAGCCCAATAATTTTTAGGATATCCCACAAAGCACTCTGATCAAGCACTTCATGAAAATCAACATTTGCTGCAAAAGCACGCCGTTGATACTAATGGTTGCATTCAGTGAATACTTGCGGAGCTAGGATGTGGTTGATGGTTGCCTTCTTGGGTGTGAAACCATACTCCTCTGTTCACTAAGCAGCAACCAATTGGCACTAAATCTGACTGAGAATGGCCTTTGCAAGTACCTTGCCCGTTGCAGAGAGCCATGTAATGCCCCTGTTGGTGATGCAATCCAAAGGATCACTCTTTCCAGAGAAGGACTTGTCCCAAGACAGAAAGGGTCAGTCACATAACCTCTCTCCTCCTATGACGGCGGAGGTAAAAATGTTCTGCACCTTTTGTGTTAGAGGGAAGAAGAAGCTCAGAGAGATGCTCAGGAGAGGAGAAAACTGCAGGAGGAGCTGAGAGAGCAACGAGGGCTAATTGATGCTCTTACAGCTGAGATCATGACTCTGAGACAAGAGACCGCCATCCTGCAGGTGAGACTGAGTTTAGAAACATGATTGAGCAATAGGACATTGTCCAGAATTATGTTAACTATTGATAATCGTTGTTTAGTGATCACTGCAGCAATAAAAGTTAGGTATCTACCAATCTGTTGTTTATGCCTTGCGTTAATTGACCAAGCTATGCAATTGCAGTCCGTTGAATAAAAGCTAGAACAGTCTTCTGGATGCATTACGAGATTAAAGTTAAATGGTTTTAATTCCTTTGCTTAATTTTGAATCAGTTGAAGTCATTGTGGATCTTCTCAGGCAGGACTGCAGCAGCAGACAGAACTGGAGCAAAAGTTGGACATGGTGGCGTTGGCGATGACTGGACTGGATCTACAAGGGAAACGTGTTAACCCACCTCAGGATTCCGTCATCGAAGCTGCAGGTTTATACAGTGTGTTCCTACTCATGCATGTAGTACGTTGCATGATTGGTGCTTTCATGTTCTTACAGGTTCTCAGCCCCTATACTTTTGAGTGAGATAACACAAGGTCTGCTTTCAGTCCTCACAGTGTCCTCTGGACTGTTCGGGACAAAGAGAAATGGTTTCTTCATTTAGCTGTGTATAACACTGGATAATGAAGGCAAATATGAGCTTAAATTGCAGACTTTCAGCTTTAAGTTGAGGGTATGTGCATCCAATTCCATTGAACAGCAAAGGAACTCCCTAAAAAAATGCTCTACCACATACAATAAAATGATGCAGTTCATACGTCATTCATCTGATATAGATGTAGCCTTCCTCAAATTAAAGGTGACAGTTTCCACTTTAAAATCATATTCATTCTTTGCTTTCATTGTGCATTGCCACTTTTTTATGGGGATGACATTTTAGCGCCATGCCAGTCTCCTTGTTATTTCAAACTGGTTGAATGTCTTTACAGTAGCTGCAGTGCCAGTCTTGCCTATTGCAAAGTTGAACCTAATGTGCTTGTTTTCATGGTGGGAAGAAACCTATACAGACATGGGGAGAACATTTAAACTCCACACAGAAAGGAACTGGGCTTTGGTGGAACCAGTATGACTATGACCTTCGTGTTGTGAGGCATGAGCCCGAATCGCTCTGCAGCTGTACTGTATTAGACACCTAAAATAACAAAAACATTATCCTGAGCCTTACAGAGGACACAGTATTCACTCAAAATAAACTTATTCTTCCCTTCCAGTCAGTCAACCTGTGTCATCGCACCAGGAGCTCCCGACTGGAAAGGAGTTGGGTTCTTGTGACGATATCCCAACCCAAAGTTCAGCTGCTAGCCTCATCAGCTGGCCCTGCACGTCTTCATTATCATTGACCTCTGACCCTCTCAACTTAAAGTTCTCTCATGAGTCCTTGATGGCTGAGATTGCTCATTTGAGCAGACAGAACGAACTTCTCAAGGTACAACTTTGCCAACAGGTGAAGGACCTTGGCTCAATGGACAGAAGATCTCCCAACAGTATTATGGATCAGAGAAGGTTGAACTCCAGTAGCACGGAGAGAACAATACCTCAAAATGTTGGAAAGAGGATGATGTCGGCGTCCAGTAGCACGGAGAGAACAATACCTCAAAGTGTTGGACAGAGGAAGATGTCGGAGTCCAGTAGCACGGAGAGAACAATACCTCAAAATGTTGGAGAGAAGAGGATTTCAGCATCCAGTAGCATGGAGAGAATAATACCTCAAAATGTTGGAGAGAAGAGGATGATGTCGGCGTCCAGTAGCATGGAGAGAATAATACCTCAAAATGTTGGAGAGAAGAGGATGATGTCGGCGTCCAGTAGCACGGAGAGAACAATACCTCAAAGTGTTGGACAGAGGAAGATGTCGGAGTCCAGTAGCACAGGTGGAAGCCCTCAGCTTACTCAATATTCTGAAGGAGCCGGAGTGGTCGCACCTCAGGTGAGATGCACCATCTCAGTAATGCACTCAGTGTGACCAGTCCATATGGGCAAACAACATGCATCACATACATTATCTTACTTCATATACAAAGTACTGTGCAAATGATTTAGGCATCTTAGAATATTGATAAAAATGGAGACTTTGTTGTTTTTGGCTTTTACTCTCATCATAGGTCAACAGAAAATTGTATGTGTAAACATCTAATCACTCCTCTTACAACAAAAGTGTGACTTTTTTTCTGTTTCTTTAAACAAGCAAATCAATTATGAAGCTTCATTCATCCCTGTCAAATTAAAAAGAAACACTCTTTCTTGATGTACTGCCGAGTATGTGGCAGCACAGACAGTTGCAGTTGATCACTCACTAATACAGTAATTATAAAATCCTGATTAATACAACTCAGTTTTCCTATACATTGTAGGTGACCACCTAAATGACATTATGTAGTTTTAGCACCTAAAAATATATATTTTTGAAGGTTTCAAATTATTACAGATTGCATTTATATTTAATATTTTATCATATTCAGGTTTTCATTTACCAAAGTTGTAAGTGCATCAAATGTGCCTAAACTTTTGCACAGTACTATCTGTGTTTCATTCATTTCTTAAGCATGTTAAGTTTGCAAAGATTAAACACCTCTCATTTAAACCCAAATCAAACATTTTAAAAAATTTAACAAGAAGAGATTGACTTATCATGTAAAGGGCATAAAATTAAATATCCTGATGCAGTTTTTTTTTTTTTTTCTTTTCATTTTTTGAAAAGTGGATGCAAACAGTTATCTTCAGAGTTGAGTAAATAGTGACCAAGGTTTTTGGCATTGGTGCTGCAGAACTATTAACCATAGGAGAGTACAGCAACCAGTCATCTTGGGTCAGATCTGAACCCAAATTGTTGGAGTTGGATTAGTAAAATATTAGGTTACATTCGTGTCATCTCAACCAGTAATGTGAATGTAAATATATTAAATAACAAAAATCTGATTTAGCATGTTCCCACAACACAGAACATACCTGTGTGAACATGCCAAATCAGATGTCCTGAGACAAGACACTTCATCTACATTTTCTCAGTCCACCCAGCTGTAAGTGGGTAGTGGCCTTGGCTGGGGAAGTAATGTGTGGGATTGGTGTTTCATCCAGGGGAAGTTGCAGACTCTCATCTGCTTCGTGCTACGAAATCTGGAAATAAGCACCAGCAACAATGGGCCTCAGGAGACGTAGGACTTACTTCTTCTGCACCACTTGCATTTCTAGCTCTTAATATGATTCACATCTGATCTATGGCGATGTGATCTTTGTGGAATGAAGTCAGGTTGGATACAGTCCAGACAAAAAAATAAATAAATAAAATCTGACTCAAGTCATTTCAATTTGGGGCTAGATCCAGATAAAAGGTCAAATCCTGGAAACTTTAATATATTTGTATGTAGCTATTAAAGATCAACCATCAGGTGTATTTTAGTGCTGATCGGTTTCCTGGTGAAATTAGAATTATTTTAAAGATGACTTTGGCCCTAATTGGAAAAAGTAGTGCAGCACTGCTGTTTATGTTAATGCGTTGCAGAATACTGATTGATGAAAATGGACAAACTATTTTTAGCTCAGCTGATTCAAAAATACAAAGTGCTCACAATTCAAAGCACGAGCCGCATTATGGACATGGTGCCTTCAGATCATTGGAAATATGATTTATGTACCAGGTGCTGTGGGTCAGTGTAAGTGAAATATTTCAGATGTCAGATATTTCATGTCACCAGAACACTCCAGTAATTTAAGGGCTGAATAGCCGCATTTTCACAGGATGTGTGTCTCTGTGGTCTCCCTCAGGTGACTTCGCCCAGTGTGGAACAGCGCCTCCTTGAGTTGAACAGGCAGAGTGCAGCTGCCAGGAGTCGCCTGCTGGAGCTTATTGAGCAACAAAAGCAGAGCGTTTCAGCCAGAGTCTCCCCCACTCGCTCCCCCATCCCTCCCTCTGCTGTCAGCCCACATACAGCAGGTGTGATGAGTCAACACAGCATGTCTGTCCGTCTGTCTGTCTTATTGATTACTTGTAACTTACAAGCATTTTCCATCATGTCATTCTCAGTTGGAGGACAAAGTCCAGAGGTGTCCATGCCGCTGCCTTCACAGGAGCCACTGCCACACACCGGTGGAGGGGACAGAATGTGAGTAGCTCAACCAGGTAATATTGAAAATAGTTACATGTGCTTATTGTGTATGGTTTTGTATAAAATTATCATAATTAAAACTTATTGTCACAATATGTGAAGTGTGTAGTTGGCTGCAAATGAGCGAGGGTGTCTATAGGCTGTAATGGAACATTTATTTCAGAACTGAAGTGTTATCATGGAAATCACTAAATTCGCCCACTACCAAGGTTTCAGTAACCACCGAGGTTAGACAACAAAGCTTGGCCTTAAGTTATTCAGTTATCCCAAGTTTCACTTCAATCCGATTGAACATTTCCCTGAAAATAAATGTTGATGCCCGTGTTGACATTTGACCCTGGCAAAATGAGCCGTCACTGTATTTCAGGAATAGGTCACTAATTTAATAGTTTTATGGTTTTGTATGTTGGAAATATTGTGACACCAAATTCAAGACTATAACTATTCCACAAATTTATTTGGAGCGGTATCTTTCAATGTAGCGGGTTGTGCACCATTGGAAAATATTTACAAATTTACCAGGTGATCTGTCCAAATGAACTCTGAAATCAGGTGATTGTACTGTAGCTCTGCACCCATAATAAGTGACCAAGTGACACCTTACAAGGATTTCTTAAATGCCAAGTGTGATACTATGGTTTGAATTCACAGAGCTTTGGATGTGTAAAAAAAACAACAACAAACAAACAAAAAAATGCCTTTACCCCCTGAAATCTATGAAGACTGACTTCAAAATACAGCTTGAAAATCTGTCACAGCTCACAGATGTGTCATCAAAACGAGTCCTTGCTCACACAGATTTTCTAGTCAGACACTTTCTAATTCTGCCGGGGACATGTGTTGTGAACATATGACCTCTAGCATGTTGTGTCTCCAACCTTCTGCAAGCGACTATGAGCCGCATGTAATGAGCTGAGTGTAAGATGGTGACTGACTCAAACACAACACAACTTCAAATCTCAGATTCTGTGCAATACATTTCCATTCTTTAAACTATGGGCTTAATTATGGAAGCTCTTGCGATGTATAAAAGTTTATTTTTTAATTTTTCTTGATATTTTAGGTGTTACAACTATCTATAAAGACGTGATGTAACTACAGCATGCATATTCACATAGCCCAGTTTGTGCTGCCTTTTTTTATTTTTTTTATTTTTTTTACCTAACCTGGACTAGACTGAATACAGCTTTGAACATGCGATTTAACCTTTTGAGTTTAATCAACGTGAAAGTGTTACATTTTTATTTGGATTATTGTGCTTCTGTGCTGCAGATTTGCTGCTGGTGAAGTTTTTTCTCAAAGTCTTGGAGGTGAAATCAAGAATGTCAAATCACAGGTGCGCACACGCAAACTGTAGATTACATGAACAGACTGTAGCCTAAGTCTAATAAAATCACTTCTTTTTCCACAACAGACAGACAAACGTAAAGAGCAAAAAGGCTGGTTTTCCTTGTCTGCTCACATGAGATGACAATAAGACGAATGACATTTCAACCTGGGAATTGTAAGAACGTTTAATTGAAGCCAATTGTATTTTGATTTTATCTATGCACTAATGAATGATTGAATTAAATGTTGAATTTTAAAAATGAACCTGGTGGTCGTATAGCGCATTGTTTCTATAGAAAAGGCGTGCACAATGGAGGGAACTACTAATATTTCAAAATTACACATGCATGTCATTAACAGTTTTATTTTAAATGGATTTATAAACTATCAGTCTTGAATTAATGAAGGATTTTAGCTTAAAAATTAAGGACTTCACTTTGTCTGCCCTCTATGAGCTAGAGGCTTCTGGACTGCAGCCCTTCAATCTTTCCACTTGGACAACCTCAGAATTGCAGTTTGGCAGACCTTTACTGGGCTGTAGTGCTCCTCTGAGAGTGACGTCAGATTCTGGACAGATGTCATGATCCAGAGGTGCACGGTCACCTTCAACATACAGAGAGTGCGGTGATGAATAAAACATTAAAGACTAAAACCAATAATGAAAATATTTTGAACTAATCAGCCATCACCATACTCGTCATCCCTCAATTTATGGAAAAGGCTGCCCTAGAGAAAATAAGGCATCATCAACGGATGCTGGGTATTTAGCCATGGTGTTGGTAATTAGGTTTGTGGAGTCAGACACTACCTGGACGTTGATGGAGTGTGTTCTCATGCTCAGTGTCAGATGGGGAGATCAAATGGACGTATGTCCCATCACCTTTGGAAAACCTGCCATGGTCTGAATCTCCTGCTCGACACCTTAAAGAGGCTCCTAGCCACTTGGGGATGTTGTGTGTGTGTCTGCACTGTTCCCAGGAGTGATCTCTGGACCTGGGACAATGAAAGGGAAAAAAACGTGGCCTGTGAACTCCCAGCTATAGCAGCCATGATGCGTTGAAAAGAAGCGGAGGCTAAGTATGCAAGATTTCAAGCAGGTTTGCTGGGGGTATTGTGTGACTCCTAGCTGGAGGTTCCAGATCGTCTTTGACTTCCTCCAGCACATTAAGAATATCGTGGCTTGGTGATCAGTATGCCCTGATAATGTCTTCCTCTGGCATTCCAGATAAATGAACACGGGTGGAGAACATTCTCTCCCTTCTACCACATGCTGTCTGTTTTCAGCAGCGCTTCCTCTGAGTGGCAGTAAATCACAGCCATCTCAAACACAAAGATTTAAGAGGTTATTGGGGGTTTTTTTGTTTTTTTTTAAAGCAATTGGCAGTAAATTGACGACAGAAAATTTTTA
>OMMV01175151.1:0-10072 GCA_900302635.1 Chatrabus melanurus | reverse complement strand
CGTACGCAAATACAGCACGGTGCAAGTGCGACACCCCCCGGGTCGGGAGTACAAACGGCACACCGCGGCCACACGTTGCTATCAGCATCCCTGAGTGTCCGGACATCTCACGGTGCACCTGCGCACAGCGGCCGTCCGCCGTTCTTCCGCCTTTCTGTCGGCGCCTGTGCAACCTTTACTGTGCTTTTCCATCCTCCACGGAACCCACAAATCGCAGAGGACGCACGCTCCCACCAATCGTGCGTGTGGTTGTGACTGAGCCTTAAGCGCTGTGCTCTTTCCCAAGGATGCTTTAATGTGATAAGAAGTGGAAGACATCAGTTAGTGACGCCAAGACGTAGCTAGCTAGAAATGTGTCCTTGAGCTAAACCCGAGCATATCAGCAGTTTGATGTAAGCATGTGTCTCCAGTCACATACAGCAAGGTGCCCTGAGCGTATAAAAATGAGAGCATGTTATCAGCCTGGGTCTTCATTCTGCGGACGCGCTTGACTGCCACTATTTTTTTGTCTTCTGAAGTATCATTTACACCACAACAACCTAAAAGATGGTTCAAGGAAGCGTGGCCCGTCAGTGTATTCATTTTTGAGAAATTAATCAAAATGTTGAAAAATGCCTCGTCTTGCTCTGTTAAAGTTTTTTTAAATTCCTCTCCAGAATGGCAAATTTTAGTAATTTTGCCATATTTTATGGAGAGTAGTGTAAGGGAGAGTCTCCATGGAGACCAAAGCATGAAGCGGAGGAAAGTCCATAACTCCTCCTAGATTGAAGGCCAGTCCATCGCAGGTTACTTCCCCATCTGAGGCTAGTACCCATTTACAGTTTGGTGTTCTGGGAAGATACACATGAAGTATCTTGTCCAAGGACACAGACAGGTACCCTGAAGTGGACACACTTGTACTCAAACGATCTAGAGGTGGGTTGTCTAATTCCTATCATTTCTATGTCACAGAGCCAGTTGCTCTGTATGAAGGGGGGGAGATGAGCTGAAAACAGTCTTTGTGAACCTTCTTGGTGAAGCTAATGCAGAAATAAATGAAAGACTAACAATGTTTAACGCAGCACGTAATGTATTTTATGTTCGTTACAGCCTTTTTAATGTGTCCAGAGGTCTTTAATTCACCCACAGAGAGCCTGTTCACTCAGTCTACTTCAAGTACCAATGGTGATCTCAGTTAGACCTTTCTGTCCTTGAATTTTGTTATGACACTGGAGTGGAGATGGATTCTAAAAAGTCACCAAGTAAAAGCTGAATGTGATTCTGTGTAATTGGCTCAGCACATGCACAGCTCTCCATTCATTTCATTTTTCAACCACAGGACAGACTCTATGCCTTATTATAAGAAAAATCACAGATGTGGCCAATAATAAAGGAGCCGCAGGCCTGAACTACATAGAATGCAGCCACACCAGTTTTTATTCATTACACCTGTGGTTTTTCTGCCATTATGAAGTACAGAACTATTAATCCTAATATTTGATTTTCTGGAGAGATTTTAATAAGATTACTTTGCATTCCCAAAACAGCTCAACATATTGAAAGAGTTTTCTTGAATCATTGTCATTTTCATGACACTTGTGCAGCCATCTACTTTATTATTATCCCTTTCCATCAAGCAGGTAGTGGGATACTGGAATGGGTCCCTTGTACTTCAGTCCATTTGTTGATTCATGTGTATGTCCATCAGAGTCATACCTGAACAGCTACAACCAGAGGCGTCATGCCCATTCAACCTGGGGGCATGTTCCCCCCAAGATCGTTTCATATCTGTATTTTTAATAATATTTTATTACTTATTTTATAACATGTAGTTATGATAATTACCGTATATAACATGAGTAAAACATGTAATCTGTATATATAAATCTTTCAAGGTTCCTGCGGTCAGTGTTCTCAGCAATTACACACTCCAGGCAACTCAAAATTTGCACACACGCTGCTTACACGACCCCATTGAAAGTGCATATACCCAGATTGCAAAAGGTCAGACGCTTCAAGCCCCACAGAATTTTGCCATTTTGACCCTCTGTTAGCTACAGCTCCCTTATAATTGTTGACAGACAGAACAAATGACACCTACTTGACCATTCACCAAAGTTATAGCACTTAATTCCCTGTACTTTTCTCACAATCAGCCTTTTTCTGGCAGGTTTGAACCCAAATTGTGGAGAAAGTATGGCATCCATTTTGGGTAAAATCCTGTTTGTTACAGTGACGTGAAAGCGAGGCTCTGAGGTCATGTGGTTTTGTTTACATTTGGTTATCAAAGGGAATTCCCCAGAAACCACATGGATTTGACAGAGGACAACACAACAGATACTATTTTCACTGTTGGGCCTCAAAGGAAGAAGAGAAGGGAGAAATAACACAGGAAGTCATAAAGGGGGGAGGGGAGTCAAGGATCATTCTGTATTGAGACAGGACAGTCACAGCCTTGAGCCCTTAATGATCCAAGGTAAGATTTTTTTTTTATGATTTCTCTATCCTAAAAAGAAATTTCATGTTGCACACTGCTTTGCTTTGGCCATTTTTTAAAATTTGATGGCATGGTACTTTCACTGCTAAAATTAAAATAAATAAAAAAATTCACTGAAAACACAGGCCGATGGCATGTTACTTTCACTGCTAATAAACCAGTCGCTCAGTTTTTGACCATTTTAAAATTACACAGTATTTTCCCCTTTAATTTTCTGTTGCTATTTTAGAGCATTTCCTGTCATTGCGTGATGGCTAGTTGTGCCATAAATCATACCTCAAAAAAGTCAGATACACACTTTCCTTATGATATTGTCTAAAAGTTACAGGATGAAATTGCACGCTAGAGGCTCAGTAGCAACGCTTTTATCACTGCATGTTCACACAATTCTGTATTGTTTTTGCTAGTATGACCAAAGCAGATGGTCACCCCACTGAGTCTGGTCTGCTTCTAGTTTCTTCCTATGATGATGATGATAATAATAATAAAAACACCTGAGGGAGTTTTTCCTTACCACTGTCGCCAATGTGCTTACTCATGGGTGGGTACAGTTTCAACATCGCTTATGTATGCTTCCCTGGGTTTGTTGTGATTTGGTGCTTTTATTTTATAAGACTTTGGATAAAGTCTTAAATACGTATGTAAGTCAAAGATGCTGCAAACGTTCCGCATCATAGCAATAACAACTAGCCTCAACAGGGGAAAGCCGAGACGAGATCACAGAAGTTACACGATGAAAAGGTGGCACAATTTTAAACTATGGAAAGAATTATTACTTAACCGAAAATGTTTGAAGGAATTTGACATTAGATAATTTTTTTTTATTTTATTTTTTTTTGCACCGTGTTTGTTACACGTTTTTAAATTTTTTTTTACTGTGGTACAATTCCCACAGAACTGCAGACGTCACACTGTGGAGCTGACAGCAGCGTGGCCGCATTCTGATATTCTAAGTGACCTCGCAGCTCCTACACAGTCAGATAGAGTGTTGTCAAGGACAACTTTAAGGACAGGTTCAGCCTTGGTCACGACTGGACCCACGAATTGTGGGATCGTACGTCCCCTGCAAATTGTGGGTGCTGTGGAGGCCGTAGAGGTAGAGGAGGGCGTCTGCAGAAAGGCGTACGTCTGCCTTGTGAGTCGGTAGAATCTATATTCTGAAATGTGCTCTTCCCTTCAAAATAAGAGCACATTCCAGCCAGCTGGATAATAATGCTCAGTGGTTAGAAGGCACAGAACCGCCTGCTGGATTAACGCTTAACAACATGACGGGGGCCACGTGAGATGTCCTTTCAAGCAGGGACACTAATTGCAACGTGTGATTGCCATAGAGATCGTACTCACTTCATGAGTTTGTCTTGCTACATGCGTACGTGGCACGCACTCACCACTTACGAAGAGAATGGAACGCACGGCGAAGGTACGCCACAACTGCATCACATTTGCGTCACACTTGCCCCACACGCTCGTGATGACGTCCGGACGGCTCCTTGCGAACTCCTTGCGGGGGGAGCACGTCACACATGTGGGGGAGCAAGTTACACATGCGGCCTCGCTGTTTGCTGGGAAGTCGTAGAATTTGTTGGACATGCCCAACATCTTCCATATGCGTTTACGTGCTGTCTGCAGGCTCGACATTTCACACATCGGACTTGTGTGGCACATGAGATTCTGCACACAATTTGGACACAGACAGGCCATAGGAGCCTGTAAAGCCGGTTGTGACCGAGGCTTTAGCAGACATTCACTTCTCCTAAATTCTGTCCTGAGGCGCCTTTTCAAGTCAGGAGTCCATTTCTGCAGCCTCCTCTCACCATGCGCTCTGCAGGTGAGGTTGATTACAAGGTCACGTTGCAATGAGAGGTGCATTAGGATTTACAAAGTAAACTAGGTGAAGTGAAGGCTGAATAGTGTGCAGGTTAACCAAAACCTAAGTCAACAGACATAACATTTGGTTAGAATGAAGACGCGCACACTCTCATTTAAAGATCAGCCCAGTTTCAGAAGACAAACGCAGTCAAGGCGTATATACTGGCCTATTAGTCATTCTTTTTTCCCCTCCTTGTCTGTACATATCACTGTAGTATGAGTCACAGCTGACTCAAAGCATTAAGGATATATACAATTACAACACTGCGTCATCATCATTATCATTTTGCAGCTGTGGCCGAGATGGCGTACACAAATCCTTTCCGGCAGTCAGGGTCTACCGTGGCATTGCCCAGTTCCGTTCGGCAGCCTCCGTTTGATTGTTTCCAGAGAAGAAGCCTCTAGATCAGCTCCTCCATGATGCGGTAGCAGTGCCGTACAAACTGTGCGTGACGCTGGCTCAGGTGGATGCTTTATCTCGGCAGAGTGCCATAGATCTGATACAGGGTTGGGTGGGACCTCCAGGACAAACCCTGGACCCTACGTAGTAAGTTGGTATAGCAGCCGTCGAGGTGTTTATAAAAGCACGCAGTGAGGGTCCAGGTCTCCGAACCGTACAATAGGCCTCGATGGTACACTTAAAGAGTGCAGTGATTTGCCGCCCCCCCTTTTTTAATGAATTAAGGGGGTAACACACAGAACAACCATTGGACAACTGTGACAGTGACAAATAACAAAACAAAGCCAAAAAAAACACAAACAACTGTCTGTGGGGACAATGGCACCAACGAAGATGGTGAGACGAAAGGAAAAAAACAAAATAAAAACAAGAAACATGCTTAATAAAGGAGGTGCTCATGACAGCGGCAATCATAGAAATATGCAGCTTACTCAGTTAAAAAGTATATTGAGTAAGTGTGAATTATATGAATGTACACGTGCATATGTGTGAGGGTTAGCTAGAAATCTGTGCAGGGTGCAATGGATACAATGAGATGTCTGATAGCGGTTATGATTATAAGGAGTCGCACCAATGCCACCAAGCCCCCAAACCGCAGGCGTGACTCCACAGCACGCAGGGAGCCCGAAGCCACAGCAAGCATCGCATGGCATAGAGCACCCCCTGCCTCTGTGGGAGGGGGCATGTACCACAACGGGACCAGCGCCATGCTGTACCAGGAGGCGAGAGACGACCACAGACCAGCCACCCCAGGAGAGGGTGCACCCAACCAGTATTAGGAGCGAAGCCGCACTGTGAGCAAGAGATATAGAACACAGGCACCCAGTCCGAACGCCAGACAGGAGCTGAACCCTACAGAGAGAGCGAGGCAGTGCACCTGCACCACCGGGGACCACAAGACCAGGGCACTCTCGGGAACTGTTGCACCACCCAGGGTCGAGGTTCCCTCACCAGAGCCAACAGGCCTGAAAAGAGTACAGGCTGTATTTGACAGACATGCAAAACCATTCTTGTAGATCAGAGGTCTGAAAAGTACCAGCCTGTGTGCTGTATTTGCATACTTGTAATTAATTACCTCCACCAACTGACATGAGAGGGCAGAGGATATGTGACTGCCCATTTGCTTCATGCGGTCTGTTTGAGATGGTCCCAAGGAAAAGGAAGAGTTGAGCAAATTTTGGTGGCCATCTCAAGTCACCCCAGAGTGTTTTCTTTTTTCAATTTCTTCAGTTTCCTTAATATTACAAGACAGGTTTTCCTTTTATCTCATTTTTTAGCATTTCTGCTTTATGACATCACAAAGATCTGATGGGGATAAAAGTCAGAATTCTAACAGCCCAGCTATATGGTTTGGTGTTTGTAATAATTGCTGGCCGTTATTACTCTGGCGGAGGAAAGCGAGGCGCATGAGTGCAGCTTGGATACTGCCTGCAGTACGCACACTTTCTGTACTCCACAGAGATATGAAGCAGAGGTCGGTTCTTGAAGTGGTTTTTCTGAGTAGAGAGGAGAGCAGAGCATTTATGGAGAGCAGTCGAGATGTTCTTGAGCTAAATAAAGCGGGCGATAGAGTGACTGTTTTTGACTGATGTAACACAGAAGCGCTCAGTGACACCAAACTGTCATTTGCACGTCTTTGACTTTACAC
Organism: Chatrabus melanurus; assembly: GCA_900302635.1. NCBI lineage: Eukaryota > Metazoa > Chordata > Actinopteri > Batrachoidiformes > Batrachoididae > Chatrabus > Chatrabus melanurus. The sequence continues at coordinate 3,619 of OMMV01175151.1, read as the reverse complement.
ACATCTTCCAGAATCATATAGATGAAGGGGCTGAGTGTTTTATGACGTTGGTAAACTATGTTGGTGTGTATACATGTGATTATATGACACAGCACACATACACTGCTGCCTTCACCAAAGTGGCTATGGTTTGACACATCTCTTGGTTTGTTAAATTATTATTAGGAGGCTCCTGTTGAGTCTTTTAAATCCAGTTACAACATGCATGTCTTTTCTTTGCTACTTTCAATTGAAATAATGTTTTTTTTAATGTTACTGCATTATGTGGTTTGAAACTATGGCCTGTTTAAGATTTTAGTTCTGTTCTTAGATATGTTTTTTATTCATCTTTTATATGCTGTTTTTCATATGCTGTGTTAATTGTTCCTTTTTTAACACCATGTGATTGTAACATACTTCATAACGACGGCTTGGAAGGTGCTAAAAACACAAATCTATAATTATTATTGCTGTTGTGTTCAAAAACAAGTCAGCCAATTTTAATAAACCTGTTAAAAATATTCATCCTGGCCTGGAATAGAAACCATAGCACTTTTTGGAATTATTACATAAAAGGGTCAGATCCTGGCAACTTTAAAATTTTTAAAGTTTGGAGTTTAAATAATTTTTTTTTCAATATTTTGACCAATTCTGAAAGAATAAATGCAAAGGAATGAATATGATGGGTGGGAGAGATTACAAATCTACAATTTGAAAGCAAACTGATTATGTTCACATCCAGAACCCAACTCCTCAAAGCAAATGCTGTTAATGTTTGTCAGTAGAAATGCCACCAGGTGTCGAACAGCTGCAGGTGCTCAGAAGAAGTCGAACAAAATCAAGCTGACAGGCTGTACATAGTTCTACTGAACGCTAGTTTCATTTTCTATGGCAGATTGTTCAAGTGGCCGCCGAGGGATGAAAGAACTTAACCAGTGGCTCTCGGATGAGAGACCCTGGACCAACCCAATAACAAACTAGAAGATGCACTCAGACACCACATTCGTCTACCAAGCGCAAAAGGAGGGCTTTTAAAATTGGCCCTATCAGTCTTTGTGTCATATATGTTGAGAGTTTTGTGATGTCATAAAATCTTGAAATACTTTGGGAACAAATAAAAAGAAACTAAATAGATGAAAGAAATGATTTTAAAACCAGATCTGGCTCAAAATGTAATCACCTCTACTCTCAACCAAGGACCATCTCTCCACAAAAGTTCATCAAAATCCATCTTATTTTAATTATTTTGTACACGTGCAAACAGATGTGATCACCTAATGCCTGCCCTTCTAAATTCATTTAACAAAACATAAAATGTAACCAAGTGATCCTTATTTTGAAAGTTTTCATAAATCTATGTGGAAAGAGTTAGCACAAAAAATACTGAAGACCCAAATAAAGGTCACAGTTAAATGGATGATCCGGATCCATGAACCACATGATCAATCAGCATTCATTTAATTTTAGAATGTGATGCAAAAATACATGCTGATTTGGTTGACGATGTGAAGTGTAACAGGGCAGCTTTCTCACACCGACGGCTCCTGCTGCTCAGCTTTAGAGCTCCGCTTAAAAATAGCCACCTCGGCTGCAATCCTTTCATTATGCTGCTCACTGGTGTCGTATTAAAGGTGTGCTCAATGACATTTTTACACATTAATATAGCAATGGTGTCCTGTGCAGAGAAAAAGGCAACACTCCCTCTGAACTCAGGTTGTTTTTTTGTCCCCTATTTACACATTTGGTCTGGCCCTGTGTGCATGATATTTCTGCATATGCACGTTTAGTGCATGTGAGTCCAAACCTGTGAAACAGCTGCCCATAGCGTTAAAAAGTCTTGTACGTCTGGTACTTTGTACGGAGGCTGATGGCGACCCGTTCGTCATAAACGCGGCTGATTTTTGCGCTCTGCGACCGATTTTGCAGTGCGATGATCAGACGGCAGCTGAATGTAAATCTGGTCAAAAATCAACATATTTCAGTGACATTCCTGTGGCTGCAGAGGTGTTTTTTGATTGATCGATTTAGGATAAATGAAACACGATTCATTAAATCCATGCGCATCTCCTGTCGCGGTGCGCAGGACTCACTCTCATTCACTCTCGTCATTTTCATGCAGCGCATTGCGCTGCAGTTGCATTCAGTACACAGCACAGTGCATGTTTAAAAAGAACATTGCGTCCAAAAATCACATTTAGAGGCTAAAAATACATCTGAGCAAGAACGTGATTGGACTAGAATCCACATATGTCTGGCTCTTCCCACATAGAGAGCTGTCAGACCTGTGAAAGGGTCCAACTGCTGTTTGTTCTGCTCGATGTGGAGGAGGGAGGCTTGAGGAGGAGTGGCCGAGGAGGGAACCTTTGTTCATGTTGGGAAACGTAGCACTAGTGTGACATCTAGTGGCAGAAAAATCATTCATAACACCTTTAAGACATCTTGGGCTGCAACTAATGAGCAACCTTAATTAAAATCTCAGTTGATTTTTTTTAATCTGTAGTGCATAAATATCAGAACATTGATTAAAAAAGTGACTATCAGCATTTAACGGTGTATCAGGTGACATCTTCAGTTTTCTAATTTTGCCCAACACTCGCGTTGTGCATTTGAGTTGCCCTTACCCTCTGACGGCGTGGAGAAGGCGCAGCGATGGGAAGGCAGTTCGTACATGCACAGTGTGACGCAGAACAAGACGAAGGGCCCATTCCACGCGCTCCTCTCCACCTTTAGCCATGAATGCTGGTATCCACAGCACGCTACCGCTGAGGCTTTGTAGCCGCTTTACAAAGCGCTCCCTCCACTCTTCATTAACCAGGTCCTGAAAGGCCCGCTGCACCACTGATGGATTCATGGTCACCAAGTTAGTTTGCCAACCCACATCCCGAGAGTAGTCCTCCACTGGCGCCAGATTACACCTGCAGGGCGGAGACAAATATGACATTATGACTGTCTTCAATATGCCAGTACAGATAATTAACCTGTAATCTAACTGATTCAAGTAAAAAAAGAAAAAGAAAAAAAGAAAGAAAAATAAAAGGGCGCAAACAATATCTACCAACTTGTGGTGTAGAGAACTAGGTTTAGCTGATACACCATCTCTCTGCCTGAGTTCTGAATACCAAAGTGAATTCTTCAGCTTCCTAAAATGCCACAGTTCCTGTTGTCTGCCTTAAGCTTTGCAGCTTGACCATGACGTCATTATAATGGCGCTGGAATTCAGAAAATGTGGCCATTCCCCAGCAGCAAACACAATCAAAACACAAGATACACATTCACTCACAGACCACTTTATTAGGTACACCTTGCTAGTACCGGGTTGGACCCCCTTTTGCCTTCAGAACTGCCTCAATTCTTCATGGCATAGATTCAACAAGGTGTTGGAAACATTCCTCAGAGATGTTGGTCCATATTGACATGATAGCATCACGCAGTCGCTGCAGATTTGTCGGCTGCACATCCATGATGTGAATCTCCCGTTCCACCACATCCCAAAGGTGCTCTACTGGATTGAGGTCTGGTGACTTTGGAGGCCATTGGAGTACAGTGAACTCATTGTCATGTTCAAGAAACCAGTTTGACATGAGTTGAGCTTTGTGACATGGTGCATTATCCTGCTGGAAGTAGCCATCAGAAGATGGGT
>OMMV01175147.1:0-10563 GCA_900302635.1 Chatrabus melanurus | reverse complement strand
ATAAAATGAATCCACTTGGTCTTCAGATCCTCAGATATAGGGGTTTAAAAAAAACAACTGTTGCGTTCCTTTGTGCAGCCAACAACAAAGCAACTGGCGTGCTTTGCTCATACTGTCGACATGTTTGTTTTCCTGGAGCCGGCATTTGCGAGGCAGACTCGGTGGGCGGAACGAACACCGAGCTGGGGGAGTGTCACCCATCTGGAGGTGGTGTTGGGAAAATCTCTGTTTAGCCTGTGTCAGCCCACATTTTCTGAAAGGTAGAGCAGGCAAAAGGGGGAGAGGATAGATTTTTCTCTTTTTTTTGGCCGGCTAGAGACGCATAATATTGTTTGAAACCCATAGTTAAATGCATTTTGCATAATATGTGACCTTTAAAGTAACTTTCTTTTATATAATACTGATTTTTGTTTCTGTGACAATATTGTACATTTTGTCAGCCATTTGAGAATTATATAAAGCGGAAACATTTTTTCTGCTGTTCTTACAAATAAGACAACAGTGTCTTTGTGATAAGACCTTTTTTAAGTTCATGCTACAGGTTTCTTTCCTTGTCTGATTTTGTCACCACAAAGCGTTGATTATCTTACCTGTAACGTCAGGTTGGCTCTTTTGCCTGTCCTTCACGTCGACTTAACATTTAATGATTGTGTTTCATACTTAATGGCAACCACATTAAATTTGTATGTATAGGATAGGTTTATGGTAGATGTCCTTACTATTTACCTCCCGCTGAAGTCAGACTGTAAATGCTGAAAGAAAATCTACTGGCTCTGATCGACTATGCTGACATTGGTTTAGAGTGAAACCATTCATTTCAATAGTTGAGCTGCAGGTCAACTGGGAGCCGTTGACCGCAGTACCACTGATTGGGCTGGGCCGTACACCTCGTGATGTGAACAGGCTGCCCTCAGTAAACACTAGCGGTAATCAGCCAGGCGCTATACGCCCCTATTGTTGCCCTGTGCCACAAATTTATTTTCTATTCTCTCACAGCATATGATGAATGGGATAGGGCTAGGATAACGATTACAATGATTGGAACTTTGGAAGTGAAATGGGGCAATGTCTCTGTGACCTGACCTCCATGAGCTGACTGAATAGTGCCGTCCACTTCCGGTTTTTCCATGCGTGCGCACAGTGGCTCCTCGTTGAATTTGGTTCAGTGAGGTCAAGGGCTACCAACAGTCATAAATACATACGTGTTTATGCTGTTGCCACACATTCCTTAGAAGTAATTGTAAATTCAAACTGACATTTTCTGGTGCTTGAACAAATACCGCTTTGATTTCAAAGTAAGCACAAACAAGACGTTAAAAAAAAAGGGTCTGATTTAACTTTGATTACATACCACAAAATTTTCACAGATTAAAACTTGTCCAAATTAATCCTCTGAACTCAAAGCAGTTTCTGGGCATTTTTTGCTCCTGTCAGTTTTTACTCACTATGTGATAATTTTTTTACTGCACCTGCAAGTCCTACATCCCTATGGAAACATCACAATCATGGCTAGAAGTAGAGAAAACTCAAAAAAAAAAACAAAAAAAAAAACTTTTTTTGTGTGTAATATAACACGTATCATAAATTCTAAAGGAAGAAAAAAAAAAACGGAATTTGAATTTCTTTCATAATTTATTTTTCAAAAATTGAAAAAAGTAGACATCTCTATATACATCATTTTTCCAATTACCCAGAAGTATTACCAATATAGGGAAAAATGGGAACACTACCTGCTGTTCATATACTATAACTATACCTTTTTCTGTGCTACTTTCTCTCTCGACTATATGTCTCAGTTCTTTCTGTGCTCTTCTCTGTCCTTCTGTCTGCAGTTCAGTCAAAGATTTGCTCAATTTTTTTCAAGTGACTGTTAATTTCGGCCAAGTCATTCTGTGCTTCACAGCTGCACTGAGAAGCACAGAATGTTTGGTTTTTAACAGAATCTAGACGGATCGAATTTATTTTTGGCTCATTTTTAAACGAGACATGTAGAATAAAAAGATTTTTGATGAAGTATCACAATTTTAAGCTTAGATTTGGTCGTTTGTCCTCACAGAAGCGTTCAGTGCACATAGTTAGCTCAAGCACAATGAAAATACTAAAACAAGACTAAAAAAAAAAAAAATTCTTCAGGAGATTAAAACTACATTAAAATTGGGTGCCAAAAGGAATGCTGCTAAAGGATATTTTTTAAATCATTCCTTCAGTAAGGTGCGAGTGTAAAAAAAAACCCCAAAAAAAAAACCCTACTATAAAAGCTTGTGCTGACTTTCATTTGGCCCCAGTTTCACTTTGAAGTGTAATATTATAGGACACAAAACCCCTCGTTTATTGAAGATTCTCTTGACAGGAAGAGGAGGATCTTGCTGCGGGAGTTGGTCGCACTCGGATGTCAGCACCTCCTCAGCCCACATACTCAGATGATGAGGATGATTATGAGGATGATGACGAGGAAGGAACCGCTACTGCGGGCACATCCAACAGGTTAGCCATCTAATGTTTATGTCATATGGCATTTCTGTTTGAATTGTTATAGTCGTAACAAATAGAATTCTGGAATCAATCTTTTTCCAATTTAGCTCAGGTAATGCTCGAACTTGTTATAATTCCCCCCCCCCCCATTTTCTTGAATAATTTTTTTATGTTAGATTTAGACGGAAGCCAAGTCTGCGCTCACGAACAGGACGGGTGGGGAGTGGAATGGAGAGCCAGATTGCCCTCAGTGTCTTGGAAGAGAAACTTAAGAAGGAGGTTCAACGGAAGGATGCCATAAATACACCCATATCTGTACGCACAGAAGGACGCACAGGAGGCATTTGTATCACATCTGCTTCACAGCCATCCCCGACACCCAGCAATGAAAGCACTGACACAGCTTCCGAGATTGGCAGTGCATTCAACTCCCCGCTGCGCTCACCAGCACGTTCTCAGGCTGCCACGCGCCCGTCCAGTCCAGTCGCCTCCCATCTGTCCCGTGTGTTGTTTGGAGAGGACGAGATGTTGCGGCTAGACTCCAGACACAACCGTGCTGTAAGAGAATTGGGTCCGTCTGTCAGCATAGCCGTGCTAAAGCTGCAGGAAGATGGCGTTATTTATGCTCTGCCTCCGTCTGGTGAGTCCAGAAGGTCATTACTTATGCATGTTATTATCAAAGGTGCTTTAAAAGCCTGTGCTAAAAATAAACATTTGGAATATATTTGTGGAATATCAGTCACTGTAGATGTAAAAAAAAAAAGTCTTTTAAATCTATTTGGATCATGGATTGTTTGTATCTTTATCATTTTGAAAGTTTGTTACATTATCTGTACAGTAGAGTTGGCTGCTGATGGTGCGAAGCGGCCAAGCACTCCTGAGAAGAAAAAAGAGAAAGAACAAGCAGGCGTAGCAGAAGAAAGGCTGGGAGGTAATGAGGGTGAAGAGGGTCCATCTGTGAAGGTGAAAGAAGAGGAGAGCAAAGATGGAGCTGAGGTGAAACCCAACAAGGAGAAGCTCAATGCTATGGAAACTGCTGGAGACACCAAGCTCCCAGGCGATAAGTACTCTCCAAAAGTACGAAGAGACAATCTCTCATCTTCTCCTATAGGATGTATTAGGTTATCCTTAACAGTTTGTTGTTTATTTTATTTTGGAATTATCATATTCTCATTCAGGATGTCCACAGGTCATGGTCTGTCTTTGACATGTCTCCACAGCTTGTCAATAGGTTTTTTGTTGTTTGATTCTGCTTCATTTAATACACATCCCATGGCACAATCTGTCCTTAGCCTGTTGCAAAGTAGCCAAAGGGTGTCTGTTTTGGACTCTCATTGGTCCTTCTGACATGAGCTGCTCCAGCGAAGACAGACCAAGGTCTTATTTCCTAAAAACATCTTAAAGCTTTTAAAGATCTTAAAGATTTTAGAAACACTTTTGCAAACCTTCTCTTAGAGCAGGTAGCTCAGTGGATAAGGAGCTGACCTGCCAATGTGTAGACCTGGGTTCCAATCCCGCTCATGCTAAACTGTCTGTGTCCTTGGACAAAACACTTAATCTGCATTGTCTCAGTCCACCCAGCTATAACAATGGGTACCGGCCTTGGCTGGGGAAGTAAATGTGAGGCATCATTGTAAAGTGCTTTGAGAATCTGCCAGATGGAAAAGTGCTACAGAAATGCAGTCCTTCTTCTCAAGCTTAACAATGGTTTCCGAAAAAAAAGAAGAAAATCCTACTTCAAATACTAATTAAAATGATTGTAGAACATGGATAATAGCATTATGGCATTTGTAGAAGCAACTTAACTAGCATAAGCTGTTATGGCGCAGTTACACCTAGATGTTTGAGCCATCGTAGACTAACTTACTTGCAAACGTCGGTGTCCGCTAGCCTCCGCTAGCTGCCACTGGGCTCCACAGTCCTCTGCCATCCTCCGCCGATGAATATCGACCGCATCCAAAAATTTCAACATGCTTAAAATTCCTCGCCATTTGCCGACGTACCTTTAGCTACGCTGGAGACCGTTAGAGAAAGTTAATCTCTGCTATGACCAAGTTAGCCTCCGTTAGCATCCGCTAGCCGAAGTTGCTGGTGCGATCGTCTACGCTGGTTGCTGCTTCGCCCTGCTTGTTCAGAATCACTGCACAGTGGTGTGTCGACCCCCTCTCCCGCATGTTGCCAAAGGTCCCGCTTGTTCTAATGGAGCGCTGGCTAACGCCCGTCTCTGCTGGCCTCCTCCAGCACCACGTTGTGGAATGCCGTGCTGCATTTGAGGTTTGCACTCCGGTAGTGTGATTTTTTTTTATTTTATTTTATTTTATTTTTTTATTTTATTTTATTTTTTGCTGACGTTTGGCCAATTTTCTCGACTTTGCACTGCGTTCACCAAACACTGGGGTAAACGTCATAGTGTGACTGCGCCTTTAACAACTTAAGAAGCAACAGAAACACTATGAGGAACAAAAATTACATGATTAATTCACGAAATGTTTTGGCTCATTCAGCTACATTTTACAGTATGAATTTTGAATATGGCCATTGACAACCTGAGGGGGTGTATAGATTTGGATAATGACATAGATTTCATTCTACACTTGAAATAATCTCTAGACCGTTTACCTGCTGAACACATCTGGCAGAGAAACAATGCAGCAGCCAATTGTCCAATTAGTTTTAGTCCCTTAAAAATGATGTGATTACCCTGAAATTAAAGTTTAAAGTTTGCAATACAACCCCTGGCAAAAATGATGGAATCACCACATGTAGAGGATGTTCACCCAACTTTTTTCTAGGCATTGGAAAAGCCTAGGCTCATACTCTCTAAGTGAATAAATAAATAAATGAATGCACGAGTCCATCCCCTCCAGTTTAACACAATAACTCAAAAACAATAAATGCTGTCATCTTTTAACTCACCAAATTAGAATGGCCTGTCATGAGGACAAACCCTTTCACACATAGTGAACTTTTCTGCACCAGATCAATCAAAAAAAAGCAACTTTGTTTTACCTGTATAATATCCTATAGAAAAGCATAGCAAGTTAGTGATGGCAAACTCAAAACATTGTTTCGGAACTTTTCGAAACCTTTGCAGTACCCATGTTTCAGAACATTCTTCTGGAGTCCATATCAAAAGGGGGGCGTGCACTGTGCTAAATGGGGCCTCATTAAGAAAATCTAACATGGTCGACAACAGTCAGTTTGCCACCTTGCCTTGACATGTATTTCATGTCCAGTCAGTACCACAAATATATGATCTTAAGAAGCCCATAACAGTGCATGTGCCAGATGATAAATACTGCTTTGGGGAACAACAATCTTGTTATTGTTGTCATAAATGAGGCCCATGCGTGTAAAGAGGAGAACACGTCACTAATCATCCCCTGCAGCTCCGACTGATCTGGATGTGTTGGGTTTTTTTCCCCCCAATACTGTCACTTAGGAAGCTGTTTTGGTATCTGTGTACTAAAAATATAAATAAATGTGTTGTTATTCATTTTATTCTGTCTCTTACAGGAGCTGCTCGCTCTGCTCAAGTGTGTAGAAGCTGACATTGCCAATTATGAGGTGTCTCTAAAGGAGGAAGTGGAAAAGAGAAAGAAATATAAAGTAGGATTTGTTTGTTAGACCGAGTGTAATATACTTGGTGTACTTTTGCTTTTATTGGCTTGTAATCAAAATGGTGTGTATTCATTTTTTTTTTTCAGATTGATGATCAGAGGAGGACCCATAATTATGATGAGTTCATCTGTACCTTCATATCAATGCTGGCCCAAGAAGGTACATTATTTCATATGTGTGTGTGTGTATATATATATATATATATATATATATGTATTATCACATGGCTGTTTTGTATCCTCACCTGATATGGACAGCCTCGGGCAGATACAATCACAGGCCATGTGATAACCATTTTATCATTAATATATTGTCCCCCTGTATTGTTGGACTTAGGTAAGACTCTAAATTTGATATGTGCAGACTGCACGTGTAAAACAGAGTCAGGACACACTCAGAATGAAACGTCATCACAAAGGAATAAGAAGCTCACGATAGAGACGACAAAGCATTTATTATAGCAGATTAGACAGACTGTATGTTTCTGGTGAATGTGACCTCTCTAATCGGCAGTTCAGAAAAAAAACTGCGTGCATGGTTTTTTTTTTTTTAATGGGCTGGAGCTGTTTTTCCCGCACCTGCCACCCAGAGAGGGAGAGTGTGAGGGCGAGCGAGAGAGAGAAACCGACAGTCCGTGAACTTGTCACACGGCGCGATGCGAGAGCACCCTTTCAGAGCGACGACCAAAGCTAATGACACTTTTCTTTCACGATGCTAATCTATCATCTGGGACAGCTGAAAATCACACCGCGTCCGTCATTCTACAGCCAATCACCGTCGAGGGCGGAGCAAAATCTGTATCTGCTCGTCTGTCTGTAGCCAATCGCATTTGAGAATGCGCTGAAACTCTTATCTACCCTAGGGCGTATACAAGATACGGCTTTTTAGCCCGCTGTGACTGACTGTATCTGTGATTCTTGATTTATATCAGACCAGTGTAGAGGGCATATTTTACAATATATTCATGATAAATCTATATATAAAAACATTTGCCTTGTGCACCTGTAGCTGTTCAGTAGTATATGAATGTCTGAATATTTCACATGAACGATTTGCCTCTAAATTCTGATATGAATCCTGTCACTGAAGAAAAAAGAAACAAATTCAAACATGCATCTGCAAAATGATATGCTTCAGTAGTTCCCATGGAAAAAGTTTTATTTATTTTTTTGAAATATGGTAAGACAATTAGGAGACTTTAAGAATTAAAACATCAAATGTATGCATTAACTGATAGTTTAGATTAATTGGACATAAAGAATTGTTCTTGTTAGTGTTTGCTCAGTCTAATTCTGAAGAAGCTGGCATTGGATCCCCACTGGTTGATGCTACTCTTAACTAAAATGTTTTAAAGACATTTCCAGTTTAAATATGGACTGTGTTTATGTAAAATGTCTTTCATCTGGGTATCTTCTGCAGGCATGCTGGCCAGCCTTGTGGAGCAAAACATTTCAGTGCGTCGTCGGCAGGGAGTGAGTATTGGCCGCTTGCACAAACAGAGGAAACCAGATCGCAGGAAACGCTCCCGACCTTACAAAGCCAAACGTCAGTAATGACAGTTTAAAAAAAAATGTCTTCATTAAGCACCAAGTCTTTAATTCTACTGTATTTATCATTAGAGCCTTCTCTTATTCATAAAATTGACCATCATTTGAACAATTCTTATGTATGTGTGTATGTATGTTTAGTCTGAATGTAAATGTTCTTCTGCTATCTATGATCTGTAAATATTTGTAAAAAAAAAAAAAAGCATGCCCACAAAAATAGAGCCGTTTTTTGTTTCTGTGCGATGGATTTATTTGTGTTGAAATGATGTATACAGTGTTGCGATCAGTTGGCGTTAACAATTTAACTGTAAATATCTCCTCAACTGTCTCTCTCTCTCTCACTCATATTTTTGTGGTGCCAATGAAGTTTTGAATGTTTAAGCAAGTAGCTCATATCGCTGGCCATTCATTCATGACGGGCGAAACATATGTTAAATATATGCTTCATGAACAATTGTAAAGTCCTGAATGCATCGGGCGTTTTTTTGTTTCTTTCAATTGAACGTCTTTGCAAGTAAAAACTAGCTGTATATGTGTCTGTTTAGATGTCTTTGAAAAGAAAACGAAAAAAAAACAAGCTTTTGTCTTATTTTTTTTTTTTTGTACCTAAAATGAATGTTAATATTATGTTGCGTGTATGAAGTTGTATGTTTTGTACATATGTGTCTGTTCGACAGCTTAGCATCGCCCCCGTACACTGGGCTCAGTTGTTCTTTGTGCTTGCAAATTTATACAACAATAAACTCGGCAAAAGTATCCTGCTATGATGGATGTTTTTCTGAAGTGTTTGTTGACTGCAATTTGGCTGGTGTTTGTTCCAAGCCACAGTGCAATAGCATGTTTACACAAATGTGCTCATTAGTCTCATTAGATGAAATTGTTTTATTGTAGTACCGGTAAGGATGCACTAGGGAGGGCAATGATTCAGAAATGAGTGGAGCCTGGAAGATGGTGGCACTGTGTTGTAGGGAGACGGTCATTCATAACAAACTGTGTGTTTCTGTTGTGATGCACATGTATATTCACATAAATACTTCTGGTTGGTATGCTGTAGTTGCAAGTTTTTGTTGTGACAGTTCATCTGTATCCACAAGTCTGTGTTAATCTGTTTTTTTTAAATAGTTTTTTGCCTGTTTACACATTTGAAACTTTTTTGATTTATAGTGTACATTTTAACGTAGTGCACTCATAATCATGTGAAAAGCTAATGAACAAACATCTAGTACAGTCTGCAGGTGCTGCAAGGTCTGCAAAAACTCAAGAGGTCTTGAGATCCACCAGTACTTGAGGAAGGAGTGAGTGGTGCAACGCACAGTACGAGTGCCTCATGGAGTACCTGTTGAGATGGCGGAGGATCAAGGCCTGGAGGCACCCCGACCTACAGGCAACACAAACTAAAACTCAGAGTAGACCATCTGAACAACGGCAGGTTATGTAGCCTGGTCCAGTTACCAACAAAGAGCCAAAGTGGAACCCGTTCAACAAAGATGTGGATGCAGCCTTTGAAGCAACAACCAAGGGTGATTTGCTGTAGACCAGAGACTCCCGATAATGACCACTTTCATAATCATTATTGCTTTGGAGAGGTTCAGTGTCAAGAACCAATGGGTTACTGAGACCACTGTAGGACCAAATCCAAACTGATGGGAGGTCAGAATCAGCCAAGACAAGTCACACAACAGCTGAGGGCACTCAAGGGACTGTACAAAGGCAAGTGAGGAAAAGAAGGCACCTCTAGTGGAAATTTGACACATGGTAAAGGAAAGGCTAATCACTCTTTAGTGTGTCCATTGACAAGAAAAAGTCCTGCAAGTGAAGTGCTTTCATTGCAAAGCCATTTGCACTTATGAAGAAGGTGTAGGGCTCAGAAACACAGTGGTCATCTGTCATGGGCGTGACCCAGCATGCAGGGACTGGAGAAGGCCAAGGGGATGCTCACGTTTCACCTCACTGTGGCAGATGGATGGCTCCTTTCAATAGGTGGGGATGGACTGGTTGTGTGCCTGGGTGGTTGCCATCCAGGACCCAAGGCGGTTCCTGGATAGCAAACCCCTCCATCCTTGGTTCAATTCCCCGTCAGCCTGAAAAATGACTAAGGTCCCTTGGACAAGGACCTTAATCACTAAGTTGCTTCCGGTGTATAGTTGAGCGACTTGTATAGCAGACATCTGTGTGTGTGAATGTGAGGCGTCATTGTAAAGCACTTTGAGCATCAGTATCAGATGGAAATTGCTATGGAAATGCAGTCCATTTACCATTCAGTAGTGCGGTGGATGCAGTAACGCACGGTACCAGTGCATGCTCCCAGACCTAACCGAACCTAATGGCATTTTTTTGTCCTAACAGCACTATGTGGGACTGGCATATTTTTAAAGTAAGAAAAATGTTTTAAAAATAATTATTTAGGACAGTAACTTCTCTTTTTTGTTAAAGAATTGAACTTAGTGGTTGTAAGTGCAAACTCCAATTTTGGAAAACATCTTTATACTGCATATATATAAAGATAATTGAGTTTTTTTAGGCTATTCTGCATGAATAAAGATGCATTAAAGGAAAGTCTGTTGCTATTAATATGGTACCGTAAGCAAACCACGAATTACTATTAGTACAGCACCCATTGTTATTTAAACTACTCAATGTCACGGTTCATGCACAGCCGTGACAATCCACGCAATAAATCCAGATTAAAGACTTATCTGTTCTCTCTTGAATATGACTAATAGAGATTTGGTTAAAATAAAATACTTCTCCCCTCCAACCAACAATTTACGTTGCTGCTGTTAGTAGAGCTGGACACAGTCTCACAGCATCTAAATTCTGGGAATGTTGGGTAAGGTAGGAGTAAGTTGCCGGCGATCGCGCTAGCATCCTGTCTGCTATTCTGGTTTAAAATGTGCTCGTGTGTTGGTCATTCCGGCTGATG
>OMMV01175141.1:0-11602 GCA_900302635.1 Chatrabus melanurus | reverse complement strand
TATATATATATATATATATATAGATATATATATAAATAAATAAACAAACAAATGTCCCAGGCATCATTGTCTACAGAAAATCATGTGAAATCCCCACCCCCCCTAAAAAAGCAACATAAATAAAATATGAGATTATTACATTTCTTTTTCATTAAAGTAACCAATCAGGTACTAATTTACAAACCTCATTTCAAAAAGAAGCACAAACACAAAAAAATTTTGATTTCCTTGTGGCTGCACTGCCTAGTACCTGACAACACAAAGAGAGTTACTGATGATCAATCAATAATAAAAATTTAAAAAAAATTTAAAACCTGATTTAACACAGCCTAATTTTCTTATTCTTGTCATTTGATCACCTAAACGAAATTATTAATTATTTTTAAAGATGAGATGTAGTCAGACATTTTACATATTTATTCATAAATATAAGCTATTTAACAGCTTCTCTTTATTGTAATAAGAAAAAATTTGACATATTTAATATGCCTAAAACTTTTGCACAGCACTGTATAACAAATATTAATGAATAAAAAACACACACGGAAAATAAATAATCTAATTAATGCATTTATTCTAGCTTGATCTCCTGCTCCTCCATCTCTTCCAGGTGATGCTGGTTGCCTTTGCGCCATGTGCGATTTCATTTCGCTTATTATTAAGCTCCAACAGGAATAAACAAGTATGATTTTCGGGTTTACAAATGTTTTTGGCCATTAAACTTTATTCAAAAAAAAAAAAATGTTAGCAGACTTAAAATTAGCGAAAGTAAATTTAGTGGAAGCTAATTGGTCCGCCAATAGTTTTCAAAGTTACCTGAAAAGATAATCCGCTAACAAAAAAGTTAGCTGATTAGCTGAACTGTGCCCACCGCTGAATACGACCACTTTGCACCTGGGTCCGATTATGCGGCGTGTAAACAGCAAAGTGGAGATGGACACGTCCTAAATGCATTTGCGCTGTTGGACTGTGCACTGTAGATCATCAGAATAGACCCTGAGTGTTTCCTGAGCGTAGCAGCCTGAGCGTGTGTCAAACATGACCAATAGGAATCAGCTAAGAGCTGATGTTAAGAAGCAACGGCCGCTGAAGCACTAACGGGCAACCTTCACTGCTGCCCCCAGTCACCTCCGACACCTCTGAGGAAAACGAATGGTTATGATGATGGAGAAGAAATGAAGCTGTGATTTAATAATAAGTCGTATAGATAGATAGATAGATAGATTGTGTAGACTTGCCTGTCTGCCTTTTCTTTTTTTTTCTTCCCCCGTTCCCTCCTTCCTTCATTTAGTGACCCACTAATGTTCTGTTCATTTTCTCTTATGAATAGATAATGGGCAAAAATCAAATCTCTTCATTTGCATGTAATACAATTAAGACCTTTTCAAACAATGACAAATAGGGGGAGCAATGAGATGTCAGTCTGCCTCATCAGAAAGAAGCAAAGACAGCGTCGGTGAAGCTCTCCATTTGAACCGAAATTAATAAAACCTTCAAAGGGGATTTTCTCTATCTGGATTAACAATCACCGCGATCACCTCCTAGACTCCGTATGTCACATCAAATTAAAGTTAGCATGAATTTCTCCACACAGTCATGTGAAAACAGCAAAATACCTCGAAAACCACACAGGATTACAGTTTTCTGTCAGTAACATGGAACTGTGCACCTCAAACTGACCTCAAAAATCTATTCAACAATGGGTTAATTACAGAGGTGGAAAACCCCGGCTTCAGTGAATAAAAGTCCTGCCACATATTTGTTAAATCCACCCACTAAAGCAGATGATTCTAATTAGTTCAACTCTTCAGGCAGGTAGGTTAGCTAATCAGTGAAATCACCTGTTTTAGGTGCACAGGTAGAAGCAGTACATGGCAGGACTCTTATTCACTGAAGCCGGGGTTTTCCAGCTGCTTATTTAAGATGAATTTAAGATTTACTTTGACTTCTATTTCACTGCAGACCGTATGAACCCAAGATATTTCATGTTTTGTGTGGTCAACTTAATTTCATTTGTTAATATACATCCATTGCTGCATTTAAGGCCTGCAACACATTCCAAAAAAAGTTGGGACAGGGGCAATTTAGGGGTAGTAATGAGGTTAAAATAAAATTAATAAGGATGTTATTTCAAACAGGTGAGGTCAACAGGTGATTGTAATCATGATTTGGTACAAAAGCAGTATCCACGAAAGGCTGAGTCTTTGAGGAGAAAAGATGGGCAGAGGATCTCCAGTTTGTTAACAAATGTGTGAGAAAATTATTGAAATGTCTAAATTTCTTTACATTTCAATACAAATCATCACTTTTGCAGCCAGTTTTCTTTAGACAAGTCATGGGACGGATACTTGAACATTTCCAAGTCACTGAATATGTCTTGGACATCATTTACATCAATCATTAAAGCAGAGGAATTTTCAGCTTGCCAGAAGGCACATGGGTGACGCGATGCACAGATATGATCTGTTTTGTTGTATAATAAATCCTTCTCTGTGCCTCTCTACTATGAAGCTGTGACTGGTGGCCCAACAGGCAAAAGTTGCTCTGTGCAGTTTCTCCCATCACAGCCACAGAAGCCTATAACTCTTTTAGAGTTGTCATGGGTGTCTTGGTGGCTTCCCTCACTAGTCTCCTTCTTGCACAGTCACTCAGTTTTTCAGAACTGAATGACCATACTGTACAGCAGCATACTGTTTGCATTTCTTAAAGATTGATGCAAATGAAATCGAAAACATATTCAGTGAAATGTTCATGTATCCATCCCCTCATTTGTCCAAAGAAAATTGGCTGTAAAGTTAATTTGTATTAAAAATAATCCTTGCATTTAGTTCGTCCAATTACTAACAGTGTGAGCTGTGAAAATGGAGGGAATATGTATAAAAATGGCCATAATTCACAAATGACTGTGATATTTGTGCTTAAACCCTTGAACTGACGCTAACAGCTCAAACACATCTTGATTGTTTCATTTCAACTCCATTGTGCTGGTGTAGAGAGGCAAAATTACAAAAATCGTGTCACTGTTCAAATACTTGTGAACTAGACTGCAAGTTTAACAACACCTGCTGCTAATTTCAATCATCCATCCAGCATCCACCAACCATCGAGCAGGTGGCAGACAGGTCTACTGTTTATTACATAAGAAAAACAAACTTGATTTTTGAATTGATCGGATGCATCAAAGTTAACGAACGTCTCATCTATTTATCCTCATTTTCTGCCCTTTTAATTTGGTGAGTTACAAGATGACTGCATTTAATATTTTTGAGTTATCGTGTTAACAAACTGGAGGGAATGGACTCATTTATTTTTCTTTCTATCTTTATTTCACCACATTTTATGGGGTGTGTGCCAAGGCTTTTGTGAAAGCCTAGGAATATTAATGAAATGTTACATATTCACAAATATAAATTCACTGATTTTTATGTTATTCACATACACATACAAACATGAACACATAACACAGCAACCATGTTTGCACACACACCTACTGCATACAAACACACACAGGAAAATTAATGAGCTCTCATTCATAATCCGGGGCAGAGAGAGCCATATTCACCCTCGGATGGTTTATTGACTGATTTCATTTATTTGTGTGGAATAAATAGGAGGTAAACATTAGCTCGCGCTCACATTTTCTGCGACACACTCGCTGCACAGCATTGTGGGAGAAATGATCCCACCAGCAGCAGGGTCACTGATTGGCTACCTCGTCAGTGTGTGACAAATTACCCAATAAGAAAAAGGTTACCCATTTCCACAAAC
The DNA here is from genome assembly GCA_900302635.1 of Chatrabus melanurus. NCBI lineage: Eukaryota > Metazoa > Chordata > Actinopteri > Batrachoidiformes > Batrachoididae > Chatrabus > Chatrabus melanurus. Next base: position 7,834 of record OMMV01175141.1, on the reverse strand, counting down.
TAATTAACCTGGGTGATAGTGAATCAAATTATTACATTTATGTAATATTATTTCACATCTGTCGCAAGACTGCTAGGGGGGAAAAAAATCTTTATCCTCGTGCTTTCCTGCTCACTGATACTTCCATGCTGTGGTTATAAACATACAGATGTGCATGTGTGCACCAACAGCAAAGTGTGTGAAAATAATGATTGGAAAGAAATGTGCTTAAAGACTGACACAACAATTCTGACATATATTTTGCAAGCAAGTACAAATTCATTCATTTTCTATACCTTCTTACTCCAATTAAGGGTCACGGGGAGTACTGGAGCCTATCATTGGTCATTGGGTGAGGGGCGGGGTACACCCTGGACAGGCCACCCATCCATCGCAGGGCCACATATAGACAGACAAACACATTCACACTCACACCTACGGCCAATTTAGAGTCACCAATTCTCCTAACCTGCATGTCTTTGGAAGTGGGAGGAAGCCGGAGCACCCGGAGGGAATCCACGCAAACACAGGGAGAATAAGGCAAACTCCACACAGAAAGGACCAGGTCAGAAGCGAACCTGGGACCTTCTAGCTGCGAGGCAACAGTGCTAACCACTAATCCACCGTGCCGCCCCAAGTCCAAATTGTTCAGAAATAAATAATAAGGTGTGACATAGCACGTACAGCCGTTACTCACCGGTTTAAATGACAACAGATGGGTTTTTTTCCGCATTTTATATGTAATGTGACCACTGCCCTCTGACCACTCAAAGCAAGAACACGGAAACAAATGCAAATGCCTGTTGAGAAAAGAAAAGCAAAAATAAACTGTCTGCATTTCTACAGCACTTTTCCATCTGAAGCAGAAACTCTTTACAATGATGCCTCACATTCATCCACCAATGTCAGCTTGCAGCCATACAAGGTGCTCAACTACATGTAGGGTGCAACTTGGGGATTAAGGACCTTGCCCAAGGGCCCTTAGCAATTTACCAGTCTGACAGGGAATTGAACCAAGGATCCACTAGTCTCAAACCCACCACTTTAACCACTGGACCCCAAATGCTATTTCATGTGCACGTTATGATTGTTTTATTTCAACTACATTGTGGTGGTGTACAGAGGCAAAATTGCAAAATTCAGTCACTGTTCAAATATTTATGGACCTGATTGTATGTGCTTCAAGATTCCGGAGGTTAATACCACCACCAATGAATTGAATATTTTAATTTCAGTCATTGTTGTTGTTGCTGTTGCTGTTGTCTATTTTAATATCCTTTTTAGATACCAGTACAGATATGTCATAAATGTTAAGTGCTGTGGATGAAAAAGCCAGACCAATTCTACTTGTGCAGGAACACTGGACTTTGATTTGGTCCACAAGCTGTATGAACAGATATATTTTCTGAGTGACTTGACAGGATTTGGCTCTTGAAATGCACCAGAGATCCTCAAGAGAACAGATGTACGTTTTTGGGATTGTCTGTGTCATATTCACAGAGAATAGAACTTGTTGAGCCAAATCAATGTCGTTAAGCAGGGTGGAAGTAGAGCCAGAAGATGGGTTGCCCCAAACAGATGTCAAACAGGAGCCTATTGTAGCATTTGCTTTTCATGCAAGAAAACATATCAACTCTAGGCTCAAGGCTCCCGTGTGCATTCTGGAAAACTGTAGCTCAAATTTCACATCTTTTTATGAAAATCCTTCTCTGTTCCACTCCACCATGAAGCTGTATAAAATAAATGGTGATGCAACAGGCAAAAGTTGCACTATGCACAGTTTCTCCAATTACAGCCACAGAAGCATATCACTCCTTTAGAGTTGTCATGGGTGTCTTGGTGGCTTGCGTCAATAGTCCCCATTTTGCACAGTTGCTCTACTCTACTCACGGCAGATTTACCACGCAGTACAAGACACACTGTGATCAGCTGGATAGATATGATGTCAACCATGAAAGAACCTTATCAGAAATATCAAAGGTTTTCAAGTCTATTTTGAAAGATGCACGAAGTTCCAACAGCAGCCTCACTGAAGTAGTATCTGAATTTATAGCAAGCAGAACATCATTCGCCACTTTAATGAGTGCCGTTTCTGTGGACTGTGCAATGTCTGCAATGGTATGAGGAGATTATCGGCCAAATCAACCAAAAGTTGTTGTGAAACTACGTTTTTGAGAATTTTTAATTTTGCTTAATGATTGATGTATATGTCAGAATGTCGGCCCTGCAATAGACTGGCAGCCTGTCCAGGGTGTACCCAGCCTCTCACGCAATGACTGCTGGAGGTGGTGGTGAAAGTCCTGTATAGGGCCTGAGGTCCATTGGTGCTGGTGGGTAGCTCCGGATTCCGTACCGTGAAGCGGATTAGTCTATTGCTGCATCTGAATACTCACACTAGCTTACTGTATAGTAGGCAAAAAAAACAGTACGTCACAATCCGTAAGGTATCCGAATACTGAGTATGCATTTAGCAGTAGTCAAATGGTATCCAGATGATCTACTTCCTCCATCGTGTGCAAACAGACTACACTATGCTATCCCATGACGCAACTGGAGCCTGGTAACCAAAGAAGAAGAACTTCCTGGGGAAATTCAAAGAAGATGGCAAACATACATGAAAGCAGTAGCAGTGTCCATGGGACCATGGCATTGTACAAATATACATCAGGAACCATTTTAAAAAGTCTGCTGTTGCAAAATAGAAATTTTCGTGGCATACATGTGTATGTGCATATCTGTTAACATCCGGGTCAAAGGACAGGTAACATGATGCCATTGTAGTACATTCGAATTGTGTCCCTACTACTCACTTACTTCTAGTACGTACTACAGTGATGGTTGGGTAGTATGTACTAACTGAAGTAAAGTACATACTAAGTATTTGGATGCAGAGTATGACTCCCCCTGGACATGACGCCAGTCCAATGCAGATTACTTCCCCACCCAAGGCCAGTACCCATTTACAGCTTGTGGACTGAGACATTGCAGATTAAGTGTCTTGTCCAAGGACACAGACATGTAGTATGAGCACAAATCAAACCCAGGTCTCTATATTGGTAGGCCAGCTCCTTAACCACTGAGGTACCTGCTCTACAATGGCCAGAGGCAAAAAAATAATAAAAAATGTCACTGTCCAAATACTTATGGACCTGACTATGTTTAAAAAGCTTCTGTTATCCACCATGTGTAAGGGCCAGTCCACAAATACAAAAAAAAAAAATCCATTTACATCTTCACTCAGATTTTGAAGGTTTAATCACATGCTGCAAGGCTTGTAAGTGTATAGGGAGCAACTTGTTGAAAAATGGATCGGTACGGTTTAGTGTTTTCTACATGAGCTGACATTCTCCGTGGAGGACATGGAAACCACAAAGCTGGTGCAGGTTTTCGACACTCTGAGGGAGCAGTGTCTAGAATTAGCCAGGCTTTGTTCTGCTGGTGATGCCTTTCCAATATGCTATTTAATTTTCGTCTTTGTGTAAGTGGTAATAAGAACTCTGAACTTTAAACATGCTTGAATGAACCTTTGACTTCAATATAGAAACAAAAGTCCTACTCAGAATCAATCAATACAAAGTCTTCACCTTTTCCCAAGTGGCTCGCTCTAGTTATTCCTGATGGCCTAACATCCCAGCAGCATGCCATAAACAATAGGAGTTGGACCTTTGAATTTTTCTAGATGTATTAGATAAAGAACAGCATGGATTTTTGCTCTTGGGAAATAGAGATACTGTGTGTCACTCATGGCTGAAGGCCAAACACAGCATGTGCTAAAAACCAACACACTCACAGTGATCCAATTAAGATTGCCATAGGGGCCATATTGCAGAAATTTAGTTTTATCCAATAAACCTTTTACTTTTAAATATGTGAGATCGCAAAGGTGGCGCAAAGGCTGAGGGTGGGGAAAGCTCCAGGGATCTACGGTATTGGAGATAATGTCCTCCAGGCGGTTGGAGATGCTGTTCTCCTGACATTGCAAACAATCTTTGTTTCAATCTGGGAGACGGGTATCTTGTCCCTCTCTGGAAAGCAAAGGGTGATCGACTGTTTTGCAACAACTACAGGGGTATTACACTACTCTCTGTGCCGGGAAAGGTACTTGCGAGGAATCAGTCCCAGTTACTTGCCACTCAGCAAATGGAGCAGTCTGTCTTCACGCCCAAGAAGTCAACGATTGACCACATCCTAGTTCTGTGAGTACTCATTGAATGCAAGCATGAATATCGGCAGTGCTTCTTTACAACCTATATTCATTTTTGCAAAGTGTTTTATTCAGTTGATCGGTCTGGTCTCTGGGACATCCTGAAAATTTTTGTGCACCCCAATAAGTTGTTGGCCATCATAGCCAGTCTGTATACAGGTATTGTGAGTTCTGTAGAGTGGGGGCAAAATCTCTGTTTCCCAGTGAATTCTGGTGTTCACCAGGGCTGTGTTCTGACTTCGACTCTGATCAGTACTTGCATGGACTGGGTGCTGTGTAGGGTTGTGGAAAGCAGTGGCTTAGGCGCCTTTGTCGGCATGGAACGGTTTACTGACCTTGACTTCGTGGACGATGCTGTGGTCTTTGCGGAATCAATGGATACCCGGATTGTAGCACTTGAGAAGCTGAGTGAGGAGTCAGCATGTGTGGGGTTGCCAGGGGGCTGGCCCCAGCTGAAATTTGATTGGCCCCTGAAGTGCCCCTGTCCTTTCAAGATGCCAATAAATTCTTATATATTGTAAATTTACTGTTATTCTCACTCCGAAGCCGACGGTGGCGGTGATGTATCATCAAGATGGATGCTCACCGCAGTAAAACAAGAAGAAGCATAACCGCCAATAAAAAACTACAGACGAAGAAGACTTTTTTTTTTATTAAAAATGTCATATCTACAAATATTAAGGCATAGCGAACACCATTAAATGATCAAGTCACAGCACTCAGGAAACTATATAAAATCATAATACTGTATTTTCCAGACTATGTCGCATCTGTCAAAAAATACGTCATGAAGAGGAAAAAAGCATAAAGTTGCATCAGTGTATAAGTCGCATTTATTTTGGAAACACGGTGCTACCATTTCATCCAACAAGAAGGCCTGCCAGCAAAATAATTTATATTCATCTCCTTGGCAATTACCTGGGCAGGGAGACACAACTGCACCGTTGATCAAGGAGAATTCTGCCTAATTACAACCTAGGCTCTATTTTTAGATGTTTTAGCGGTCATCTTCTTACTCACATAATTTATTTATAACACAAACACGGTGTTAGCAAGCAGAAGCTGACATGCTAATTAATGCTATTGTCCAATGCAAAAAGAACTCGGAGTAAACTACTTCTTGACGCCACTGAACAGACGAAAACATCATTAGAAGTGCCCGGATGCACGGACCGCTTCAATGCAGAGCTAAACGTGTGCACATTTACATCACTAAATGTAAATAAACTTTTTAAAACAACCAATTATACAGTTAGCCTCACCTTAGCCTAGCTGGCCTCCTCCATTGCAAACAAGTCGAGTGCTGAGTACGGGCTCATTCTCTAAGACCCAGCCCCTCCTCTTCATTCAGATCAGTGCATAGGAGCAGTGTTCAGTTGTCACTTGTGTAGACGGTGCCATCTTGTGGCCATAGATGATAATGTAGTATATTTTGACATGTAAGTCGCTTTGAAATATAAGTTGCAGGACCAGCCAAACAAGTGAAAAAAAAAAGCACAACCGGAGAATACGGTAGCAAATAAATGATAGAGGTAAGAGCAAAAACATAAACAGAACTACAGAAAAAAGATAATAATAATAATAACAATGACAATAACAATAATAATAATAATTGTTTTAGGAGTGGTCAAATATATTCAGTTGTTGTTCAAACCTGAGGAGAGACAGCATGTTTCCCTTCCATTAGTTTTAAGGCACTGAGATGATTGTGGACAAAGTCTCTTTTAAAAACTGAGATGAGGGGTTTCATTTTGCTTCAAAAACTTTACCAGGATTTTAGGTTGTTCAGTGTCAAGTCACTCTTTATATTTTTTTATGTTGATACCAAACACAATGTTTTCTTTTGAGAAATGTGTAAGATGTGGGTGTTCGGTTGTTGGCCAGTCTTGTGGTGGTGGCACTTGTGATGCAAACTTCTGCTGAAGATTCAACATCCACCTTTGTTGTTTGTTTTAAAATAAAGTTTGGAGGGGAAAAAAAGCTGTATGTTAGCTGGTTTTGCTAATAGTAAATAAATAAATAGTAAATAAATGTCATTTCCGCCTTTCTTACCAACTTACCAGTATGTGAAGAGTTCATTTGCAAAACCCTCTAAGTTGTTAAATGGAGGAAAATACAATTAAAAATGGGAATTTAAAGGAAAACGCATGAGAGAATCCACAGATTTTAATAAATAAAATTAGAACGGTATGTTCAAATTCTTTAATATTTTGCACACATAGTTACCTAAGCAGCCAAGTGCATGTTGGCCTCAATGAAAAATTTGTGGTTTTGGACTGAGAGGGTTTTGCAAATGAACTCTTCTATTATATTTCCTGATTTTTGGTTTGGTTCTATTGTTTGCTAAATCATATCATATGGTATGATATGTATATCATGTCATAGTATGATTCTCATGGATGACAACAACAGTAAACAAACTGACCGATGCTAACTTCTAAGATTGATGCAGGATCGATATAAAGCAGTAAAAATGACACCTAGCTGGCCATACTGTATTTCTTTAGACATTGTCATATCAATACCACACCAGCATTTACAACCTAAGCTGCTGCCGTTAGTTTGATGCTATTTGGAGCGTACAGTAGATTTTTGTGACTCCTATGATGGCTACCCCATTCACTATCACTGATTTCTTCCTAAAATATTTTTTCATCAAAGGATTTCTTATGAGGAAGCAATCATCATACAGTACTTGGAGGTTTAATTGTCAACAATGTTTAAATTTGTAAAAAAAAAAAATTTAAAAAAAAGTAAACTTGTCCTTTAACCATTTTAATAATCATTTAGTGTATATGGCTCAATAACTGAAGAAGCAGGGAACTGTAAAACACCTTTTCATTTAAAAAAAATAATTTAAAAAATCCACTGGATGAACCGTTTTCACTCTTTAGATTACTAATATTTGGAACTCTACAGCCTTGGCCTTAAAATGGTTCGGAATTGGATTAATTTTGAAGCAAACTTTGAGAAAGAGCATGTAAATGATTATTGTTATTTTGTCTGTAGTCTATGTAGTCATATACAGTTGCGGTCAAAAGTTTACATACACTCATCATGGGCATGAATGTCATGGTAATTTTGGGCTTTTAATGATTTCTTTGAACTGTTCTTTTGCCAGGGTGGAATGATTGTACAGCATACATCATTAATGACGCTAAAAAATAAGAATTGGATGCACAAGTCTGAATTTATTTTGGATGTTCTCTAATCCACACAGGGTCAAAATTATACATACAGGCTCAAATATATACATACATTCACTTAAATATTTTAATGAGTGGTGCTGAAGGTTCTACAATGTCTTTTAATGCTACAAGGCCAAGGCCTCTTAACTCCTTGTTAGTGATCATGATTAACTACAACTGGTAGTTTCTCTTTGCCAGCATAAAAAGGATGTGTTTGACAGCACTCATTTGACTGACCAATGGGAAAGTCCAAGGAACTCAGTGAAGATCTAAGAAGGCGAATTGTAGATTTTCACAAACTGGCAAGGTCTCTTGGAGCCATTTCTAAACAACTGCAGATTCCAAGATATCAGTTCAGGCAATTGTTCATAAATATAAGTTAGTCAGATGTGTCACCACTTTGCCAAGGTCTGGAAGAAGACCCAAACTGTCACCCCCAGATGAAAGGAAATTGGTTTGAAGA
>OMMV01175134.1:0-12996 GCA_900302635.1 Chatrabus melanurus | reverse complement strand
CAACAGTGTATGGGGGTGGGACTCAATGCCATACTGCGTATCTCTGATGTGCTCCCCAAGCAAAAACACATCCTCTGACCCGATCCTCTTCCGCACAATGTAGATGACTTCTTGCGGTTTGATGGGCTGTGATCGTCTGCCTGCTGATGCCTGGCGAATCGCCCACTCTGCTGCTCTGACGACCCTCACAGTGCCTTCAGATGGAATCACAAGACCCCCGTTGCGCAAATAGCCGGGACACAACTATGTTGCACAATTAAGTCGTTTTTTGAAAGCAAAAGCGGCAAGTTCAACATGTCCAAGCATCCTGTATCATAGCTACGTTAATAAGGTTTGTAATAAGGCAAACCGTTTGTAAATCCGTCAATATTTCGGCGAGTTAAGAGTATTTTTGTTTAAGCTGATCACTCACCTTCCAACTGCTACCATAGAGCGCGCCAGAATGGTTGTCTGAGGTAAGATGGCCGCCGTTGAGCTACGCTGGCGAATCCCGCTTGCGCCATCTAGCCTTTCTTATATATATCTATGGTGAATCCTAGTCAAAGGCTTCAAAAGCTTCATTATTTGAAGCTTCATTTGGTCATACTGATGTCTTCTTTTGGCTGCCATTATAGGGGTCGTCACAGCAGATTATTGTCATACTGACACCTACTGGTCAAATAATTTGTAGCACACATACTAGAATATAAAAACTCGTTTCTTTTGGCTTCTCCAGTAATGAATATTACAGACATTATTGAATAGACAGATAGATGGATAGAACAAATCCAAATCAACTGTCACTTATTTTAATTAAAGACTTTAGATTGATCTTAATCTATTAAAGATTTTTTAAATGTACACCTGTACAGTAGATCATTCGATTTTTATTGTATGTGTCGATTATGTATTTGTGAATGTTCAGATATTTTTGTTATCTAAACATGTGACCTCTCTTTAAATTAACTTTTTTTTTTTAAAAGCCATGGTATCAAATTGGTTATCGGGAGTCAGGTAATTTCACTGGTACTGGTGCTGACTACTAAATTTCTGCTATTGTGACCACCCTACAAATGACACTAAAAAAATTCATTTGTGCAGGATTATTCATCTTTTTCAAAATCACATCCTGCTCCATTTCTCTGCAATGTTCAGGAATAAGAATATGCATGGTCATTTTCTTCAAAGTACTGTCTGCTGAAAAAGTAGAACATCACTTATCTAATCAGAAAATCTTTCCACAGCTTCATTCTCACATTAACCTCACGTAGCCTCGTATTTCAGTTTGTGTCAGGACACCATTTGCACTTCACGTCTCAAAATTCAGTCTGCCGAAAAAGTATGACTTCAACAAAGAACAAAATAAATGCAAGAATGGAGAGAGATACATGCAAAATTAATTACAGATGGCTGTCCCTGTGAGGCAGCGTGAAAGCCTCCCCACATCCTACTCCCCTTTTTATCCTCCCTCTTACCTCTGCAGACACACAACTACTTCCTCGCTCCCTGAGCAAACCTTACCGCTTCTCCTTTTTGCAACAACAATCACCCAAACAAAGCACACCATAAAAATAACCGCTCTCCCCAGGCAGTCCGGCAATGATGTAAACAAATGCAACTGCTCGGGCATGATACGAGAACGTGTAGGATCCAAAATCCCAGACTGTTTCAGGGTTATGTGTTTGTGCTGCAGTGAGGCTGTGGTCAGTGTCATTTAAGCTCTTTCATGGCTGGAACGGCGGCTTTGGATACTCGGCACCACGCTGCGTAGTTTCTTTGAAGATGTGAAACAGCTAAAGGTGTCAGAATACTTCAAATGGAGTAAGACAAAAAAAAAAAGCCCCCAACATCACAGGTCGGTGAACACGCGTGTGCAGTGTCGTTCTTAACAACTCAATTCTTTTAATGTCGCTGTGTCTGTGAGGAGAACAGCGTGGCTACAGAACTACTCGCATCAGCAACTCATAGGGCTGGAAACACAGCAACACTACACAGAGCTGTTAATGGGGCTGGAGAGGAACGCTTACAGCCACGTCGGCTGTCCTTAATTTACCACTGAAAAATACACTTAGGTCCAGATACAGTCAGGTTCATGAGTAATTGGAGCGAGACATTTTTTGTAATTTTGGTTCTGTACACCGCCACAATGAAGTTGAAATGAAACAATCAAGTTGTGATTGCAGTGTAGATAGTTAGTAGCTTTAATTCAAGGAGTTTAACAAAAATATCATAACTATGTCGGAATGACAGCCATTTGTATACATAGTGCATCCATTTTCAGAGCCCGCAAGTAATTGGAGAAACTAAATACAAGTATTATTGTTTAAACAAATCATCACTTTTACAGCCAGTTTTCTTAAGACAAGCCAGAGGATGGACACATGAACATTTCGAAGTCACTGAATATGTCCTCAACTTCATTTACATCAATCATAAAGAAATACAAACAGTATGGTAAATCTGTCTGGAGTAGGCAGTTCTCAAAAATAGAGAAACCATGCAAGGAGGAGACTAATGAGGGAAGCCACCAAGACACCCAGACAACTCTGAAGGAGATATAGGCTTCTCTGGCTGTGATTGGAGAAACTGTGCATAGTGCAACATTTCTCTGTTGCACTACCAGTCACAGCTTCATGGTGGAGTGGAAAGGGGGTATCTTACCTGCGATTTTTCGCATACGGTAAATTTGCGACCTAATTTTTCGTTACTGTTTCACATTTTTTTTAAACATGCAAGTTTTTTTTGATTTGCGAGTATTTTGAGACTGTTGCACAACTATTTTGCAGCAAAATGTCCCAAATCGACAGAAAAAATGCAAAGAGACCGCAGAATTGCTGCGCGACATTTATGCGAAAATCCAGCGACAATCGTGTGATAAAAAAGCGACTAATTTGCAACTTGAGGCTGTCGTGCGCCTGCCATACAATAGTCATGAGAAATATATGCAGCATAGTGGAACCAAACAGATGCTGCTTTATTACACAATTGTTGAACAAACACATTTAGCACCAGTTTGAACTCTGCATTGTGTGTCACAGGTGAGTGGACATGTGCTGTGCTTTCCGTCGGAGCCTCCATCATGTCCGCCTTTGATACAATCAAGCATGAAGCACAAGCTTAATCCCAAGCGCTTCTCTTTCTCAGGTTAAAAACTGATCTTGGGTGCTGAAGTGGTATCCTCTTTCTCTAATATCCAGCAATGGTCAAAACAAACCAAAAAAGCTCAGAATCTCAATTGATTTCAGCCATAGCGTCTCGTTGTGCCTGAAGCCGAGTGGGAAAATCATCGTCGGTCTGTCTCACTCTCTAATTCGACTCCTGTGTGCTGAAAGTGGAGAGGCTATCATTTAGGGGAGGATGTGATTGTGGTGTGGTAAACACATAAACAAGATGGGGAGAGAGAAAAACGGGCCTCTGTCAAGGTTTGGGTGAAGGAGAAGCACAGTCCACAGAGAGCTGACAGGGAAAAGAAGAGAAAAACAGCAGATTGAATTGACTCCCTCAGCAGGAAACTAGACAGCTTACACCAGTGGTTCTCAAAGTCTGGAACAAGACCCTGAGGGTCCTTGATGGAGTTTCCTGCCTTCCATTCTGGTATGTAAATTACCAGTTAGTGTGGTAACACGACTTGTATTGGCACTATAGCAATAACCCCAAAATGTTTCATGCCCTTATTTTGCATAATAACACAGCGAAAAGTTTAAATCTCGCAGGCGTGACACTGCTCTAACAAGAAAAGGCTCTCCAGCAAGGGCAATTGGTACTGAAGCTTAAAGGGTATCTGATCTGCTTTTTTCATCATATTAGAATTTAATCTGTTTATCTTTTAATTATCTGTCATAATACCTTCGTTAAGCTAAAAAAGAAAAAAAGAAAAGAAAAAAAACTAATCACCTGAGCCTTTCAGACATTCCGGTGGGAAAAAGTCAGCCCAAAACAAAACCCATCAGTAAATCATGAGGGAGTGTGCACTTATGTGTGTGTACTTTTGTGTGTGTACATAAGCGGAGGCAGAGGAAGGAAGCGAGTTGGGTGTAAGTCACCCTCACATGCAGACAAGCAGAAAATTGCATCCCTACCTTCCATTCCATTATGAGACCAGGGGTAGTTAGTGTTTTGTTGGTCAGCAGTACTGCACCGTAATATTCATGCATGGTACGAAGACTGAAATGGTGCAACTGGATGGAAATGGCAACAGCAGGTTTTCTTAAGGCATTGTAAACATGAGATATGCAGTTGATCAGCCGGAGCTTTTCGCACTTTCTTCACATGTGTCTGCAGCAGTTCTGCTTCCGTGCTACTTTTAATGTTCTCGCCATTCCTGCTCAGTCAGCCCACAGGGGAGGCAGTCCCTCTGGATCGGCCACACGGCAGCATGGGAACAGCCTCTGCTTAATGTTCCAGACAGAAGCCTTAGGCAGAACATCAGGTTCCTTTTTTTGTCCCACAGCCACCTCTTGGCCACAGGACATCGCTTTCTTTTATTCAACTTCTCTAGTTTGACAAGTGGAAGAATAAAAATCAATAAAGGTGTTGAAGTGGCTTTTCCTTACGATGTCAGTTGCAGAGTTAGAATTTCTTTTGTTCATTTGAACTCCCACACCGTGCATGCTTGTCTGTTGTGCCTGTACAGGTCATGGAGCATTGATCGCAACCACCTCTGCTAGGTGCCCAGCTGCACCCACTCAAACGATTGATAAACTGATCACAGCTTTTGTATAGTACCTTCCGCAGCTTTGTTCAGTGTGGAGGGCGATAGAGATGCTTAAATATATAAATATCACAATTAAATCTCTTTCACAGGCTGTATTATCTACTTCTATTTTCCTCAAGTTTATCTGTGGAGCAAGGAGCTCAGTGGGGTTAGGAGATGGGCCACCAATATATAGACCTGGGTTTGATTCCCGGTCACACAACCTGTCTGTGCACTTAGACAAGGCACTTCATCTGCATTGTCCCAGTTAACCCAGCTGTAAATGGGTACCCGCCTTGACAGGGGAAGTAACCTCTTGGACTGGCGTCCCGTCCAGGAGGAGTTGTAGGCTCTCATCCACTTCACGCTATGGTATACAGGGGTAAGCACGGGCCCCAATTGGCCTCAGGGCCTATATAGGTCGTACTTGTCTTCTTCTTCATCTGATATCAAGGAACGGTCTTTGGCTTCTGCAGCTTTCTTGAAGCATACAGAGGGCTGTTGTTTGCTCAACAGCACTTCATCATGAAAGAAGATCGGAAAATGTCAAGGTCAATAGCAGTATGCATTGAGAAGCTCTATTCCTTTCAGTACATGAGAGCAGAATTCATTTCTGAATGCAAACTGGGTGGTCGATAAGGGACTTGGACCGTGTCCTCATTTGGGCCATGTATATTAAACAAGTATCAAAGAGCCCCTCACTGAACTTTGCATTGACTAATGGTTTTGGGCCTGATATGCCGACTGCAAAGATAATTACAGACATCTCCCCACTGAAGCTAAACAAGAGCGGGTGGACCTCAACAAGTGCCTGAGCAAAAGAACTAATGAGCTGGTAAATGTGGAAAGCAGCCTAGTTTCATATGTTAATGTTTGTACTGAAGGGTTGTGGAAATGGCTAAGCTGTATGAGATGCCACTCTCAACAGGAAAAGAAAAAACAGTAAAGGATATTGTGAGGAGAGGGGGTCAGCACTTGATAGGCGGCGTTTTCTTTGCTATGAGATGGAACACTGTCTGACAATCTGAGCCAATTAAAGAGCATTGAGCTGGGACCTGCACGCTAGGGGGACGAAAACAGTAAACACCGTGACCGCCCCTCTCTACTTCTATCCTTGTGAAAAGGCAAGAGTCTTCGTTAATATTCTGCCTTTCTTCTCCGTAAGAAAAGACCAAGGGGTTGCGGACACTAAACAGCATTGTGCTCCCCTGCGGGTTTGGGTAACCTTGCAGTAGTTTTTGTTTTGGGCCAAAGTCCTCTAAAGGGGCTGAAAGGGCCCGAGCTCATTACGCATGCCTGGGCCGTGCTTGAGAAAATGAGAAATCCCAATGTATTGTGATTTAAAAAGGAACAGGACACCATCTGCTTTGGGGTTAAGTTAAAACACAGAGAAAATAGAGATAATTGGAAGGCAACGAGAGACAAAAGATGAGAGAAATATGAAGAAAAGCATTCTGAAAATGACCACCAGCAAGCCTATGATAAAACACGGGTAGAAAGGAACAGAAAGTCAATAAAATGTCTCACTGGGAATGTCACTCACTCCTGATCTGTCTTTTAAGTCTATCTACGCCCCCATTTCTATATAATAGTGTGCGATAGTCATAACAGCCTGTCAGAAGACAAGAAAGGTGATAACAATGAGAACCACCGAGCTGAAAGGAACATGTGCATAACTGATTAACTGAAGAAGTGAGAGAGACACAACACAAAAATAGACATAGAAGGGAAAAATGCAAAAGAGACCTCCCCTTTTGTGACCTACATACCTGCTAAACCTGCTGTCAGTGGTGGCCTGCTCGTCTCTCATCACTCTGTGAATTACTTTACATAATCTTTAGACTCTGCCTGTGCCATTAGTGGGTCTGCTGCAGGAAATTTCCATCTTCTGCCTTCAGTACCTGTTGTGATTTACAATAAAAAAGCATAGAAGACCATCCCGAGGGGGCTTAAGCCTTTCAGCAAGAGATGATCTAGCTAACCTGCACCCAACATTAATGTGGAACAGCCTACATCGACCATAGATGGAAGAAGCTGTCCGTTTATAAGAGAAGGTGTGGATGTTTGGCCATGTCTCTGGGTCCTCGCCCTTTGAGATCAAGAAACGCCTTGGAAGAGCTTATGGATTCAGGAGGTCACTGGACAGAGGTGTTTGGTAATGCTGATATCTTTGCAGGGGAATGAGGAGAATGAGGCGACGACTAGATGTCTTGGATACCGGTGGAAAGACTTCATGTCAGTTTAGTGGTTACTTAAGGCACAGTCACATCTAGGCATTTGGGTCAACGTATATGAACGTATTTGCATTTGTCTGTGATCGCTAGCCTCCGGTAGCCTGTACTGGCCTTCGCCAGCCTTCACCCGTGTTCGCTGATGAATGGCGACCATGTCCAAAATTTTCAACATATTGAAAATATTTCACTGATTGCCGATGTACCTGTGGCTTTGTTGGAGACAGGTACAGAAAGTCAATCTGCACTACAAACAAGGTAGCCTTTGTTAGCCTTCGTTAGCATCCGGTAGCCGAAGTTACTTGTGCGATCATCTATGCTGGGTGCTGCTTCGCCCTGCCTGCTCAGAATCACTGGACAGTGGTGTGTCAAACCCTTCTCCCACATATTGCCATGTTGGCAAAGGTCCTGTTTGTTCTAATGGAGCGCCCGCCTCTGCAGGCCTCCAATAGCATCACGGCGTGGAATGCTGTGCTGCATTTGAGGTTCACTACCAAACTCCGGGAATGTGATTTTTGCTGACGTTAAGCCAATTTTCTCTCCCTTTCACCGCATTCACCAAACGCTGAGGTAAATGCCTAGGTGTGACTGGGCCTTTAGGGAGACTCAGATGAGGAGTATTCCTTGCATTGTGAGGGAATGTCAGCTACGGCATTTTGGTCATGTGGCCAAGAGGATGGCCACATTTCACCTAGCTGCGACAGATAGATGTTTATTTTTGAGAGTTGAGGATGGACCGGTTGTCTGCCTGGGTGGTTACCATCCAGGACCCAAGGGGGTTCCATGTTGTGGAAGATGTGGCAATGTTCAGCAGCAACACATGCTCCCACACCTGACCTGGATGTCTGTATCACATGGCTCAAGCTGGCGAAATAAGTAGCAGTTGTGATGCAATGCCTCCGCTAGGCAGGTAAGTGTTTCACAAATGTGATCATGGACTGCAGCAGTCAATATAATGACAGGCCTCATGTAGGCTGCAGTGAAGTCCACGAGAAGCTGTCTATCGCGCACCAGTAGCATAGCGTAGTTGTCACAGTCCAAGATAATGAAGATGACAGCTTCAACAAACTACTATTACTATTACTACTCTATGTGATAGTTGCAGCTGCTTTTCCCCCCTACTAATGTTTAGTACAATGGACGACACAGTATTTTCTGTCATTTTGATTACTAAGAGGAGAAACCCATTAGATGCATTGGCTAAGGCCAAGGCTGTCATTGATGCCATTAACAACCGGCAATCGCCGATGATGCATTTTGAGTATAACAGTGTAACAGGAATAACAGTCACAAAAACTTGACGATGCAAGCGTTTTAATCCGCCCGACTGCCTCCAACATAGAGTAGACACACATTACTAATTTAGATGGATGGGAATTTTCAACTCAACATTTGTTTTGTTGCTCAGATGTTGTTAACTAGTAATTTTGTGTTGTCATAACTTCAGTAATTTTTATTATACTGACATAGAATAATAATCTACTTTCAGCTTCTCCCAATTTCAACTCGGGGTCGCCACAGCAGATCCCACATGGATCTGCATGTAGATTTGGCACAAATTTTACGCCGGATGCCCTTCCTGACTGAATTGGTAGGGGTGAGGTTTGAACTGGGAACCTTCCGCATTGACAGCGGTCGCACTAACCGCTAGTTAAAATAACACAGGCAAAATCCAGTTCACAGTGTATGCATTAGACAACACTGAGGTGAACCTGTTTGCATAATTTTAAGGAGATGTTTCATGCAGGAATGAAGATCTATGACACAGATCATTATCCAGTAATTGTAGCGATTCTAAACGCATCACAATCATAATATTTAACTGGATTAATTGTCCCTGCCATTGCTGCTAGCATCTCATGTGGATTACTTTGGAGCTGAAGTAGCACTACCATCAAACTCTTCTTACTGCCTGCAGGAGAAACCCATAGCGAGATCACTCCTCAACCCGTATGTGTGAAACAGAAACATAAATGTGTTATGTACTTTTCAAACACAAGTTTGGTGCGTCTGTGCCTCCTGACAAATTCTCACTCTGCTCACAGTTGATTCTTTGTCATGTTCTGAAGCAAACAGGGAGGAGGAGACGGGATAAGAGAGCGGATCAAAAGAGGAGCTTCAAAGGAGTACAGGAAAAGTGTCCTTTGTAGCCTATTAGATGAGGCCCCTGCTCTTTGAAGTATGGCTCAGGGCCATAGGTGACGAACATAATGGACAAAGAGCACAATATTGGTATTCTTTATCTCCAGGTAAACAACTAAAGTCCTGTGTTTCTCATCAATAAGAGGGACTTATAAAATGGCGGTGGGAGAAGATAGCAAAGAACCCAGTACACTCAGACCACAAATGATCACAGACTCAGTGCGTGATTAAGAATTTATATATTTTAAAGAGAAAAACTTCTGAAACTGTGTTCCATTAATTCAACCAAGAAATGGGGCCCAGCGTGATATCTGGTGACCTAAAATTACAATAACAAATCAAAACAACGAGTCAAATGGAGCTTAAGAATGAGGAGCAAAGCCAAATGGAATTCAACAATAAAAGCAGCATTAATACAGATAAAGATAAGACTGCAGTCCTCCTTATTGCACTGGCACACAGCAGGGCTGTGATTGGTGTAGCTGCTGTTCATGGACTTTCACAGCAGCTATAAAACGCAATGTCTTCAGCCAATGACAGCTCACCCCCGGAGGAGCCACTCTACGTTACAGTATACACGGTTACGCCAAAAGTTAATTGTTTGCTGACAACTCCTAGCCACAGGAAAGACCACATTGCTCTCCAAAATTTGATTTACATCACCAATGTCCCATTGTTCACAAAAGTCTCAGACAACAGGGCACAAAATAACCAATTAAGTTAAGCCTCAAATCCTTTTCAGGAACAGAAATGCACAGTGCACTTCAGCACTAACAAATTCCGAGAGGAATATGCCAATAAATTATTCAAGCCATTTAAAAACAGAGGAACACAAAGGAAATACTCCTGTTTTGATTTTCCCTGGATTACTAAGAAATTCCACTTGTTGTACTTGATGCTTTAAAATAAAAGAGCGTGCACGCACCGTCGCTGTGCTGTTAGTTTTCTGTGCACCTTCACATTGCCAGTGGCAAGTCTGCTGGATTTCAGAAGAGCCATTTATGTTGGTTTGTTGTTATGTCGCACTGAAGCTGCACCACCGGGTGCATAAAATACACAGAAATCAATAACATCCCCGAAAAACACTAGAAATACGGGAGAATAAAAACAATTCTCATGACAGTTGTTAGACAGGGACTTTTTACTATAACAGTTTGGATGCTTTTTTTTTTATACTTTGCTGTAATTGCAAAGGAAGTATGGAGGTACATGACATGCATGTAGTTTTTAAGACACCATACGACACCTGTGGATGCAGACGGGTTCACACACAGTGAAGTGTAAGAAACTGTGGCAATGTCACTGTGCTAAATAAAGCAGCCACCGCCATCAATACTTAACACATCCCAGCTGCCAGGTAAAAAAAAAAAGTTTTGAGATCAACACAATCAAGTTGGATAATGAGCATGAACTTGAGTCTATTTGCACTGTTGCGATTTTGTGAAGAGAAAAAAAAAACAAGGTAGAGAAGAGCAGTGGGAATGTCAGCTCCAGCAGCCGCTGGGCTGATGTTGCTGCTGAGTGAAGACTGAGATTGTTGTAATGGCCTGCTGGGTCTGTTTCTGCATTGTGTTATCTCTCCTGCAGGGCTCTTCCAGTTCACCATCACAGTCTGTCCTCCACCTGTTATGTGGTCTGCACCCAGCCCTGCTTAGGTAAATCCTCTGTAGTGTCCTCCACAGTCAGCGAGCTGCTTTTATCCCAAAATCAGCCACGAGCAGAGGCCGGTTTGATCAAAGGGAACAAAATATGAGGACCACTGATATTTTGAAAAGCTAGGCTACCTTTACAGAGGGGCACCAATTGCTAGGCTGTCTACTACTGAGAGGAAAAGCAATGGAACAATGCAGTCTTTTGCATGGCAAAAACCTGATTAGGATTTGTTTCCTTAAGGCCCTGTCACACAGTGGCGTATAGCAGAACCTTATGCCTAGGGTTTAAAAAAATTTGGCAAAGTCCAAACACGGTGGAACACGCCCAACTTTGCATCGAAAATGCTACAGAGGATACGTATACCTAACGTATACATAATGAATCAAACGGATACAGATCATAGGTCTGACCTATTTATAGCCTATGATTCATTTCTATATAAATTGAATCAGTGTTTGCTCAACGTCTGCCCAGCGTGCAGCGTTCAGATAGTCACGTGACGTACGTACCTTTGAGTATACGGTGCTGAGAGCTCGACATCCTTTTTTACCACACGGCCCAAGAACGTGAAGAACTCCCAGAAACCACCCGCGGACAGGGTGAGGTCCAAAAAGAAGATCACACGGCCGTTATCACCACAATTAGCACAGCACTCTGGATCTCCGTCACCTCCTTCTCCTTTGTGGTGGCTTTCTGTTGGGATCGGCTCCACCTCCTCCCGGCAGCCCGAGACGTCCCGGACCGGCAAATCGCTCACAGAAGGAGAGCTGTACGGTAGGAACTAACTTATTTCTAACTTCTCCAAATTTACCTGTAACTTATGCCTAACCTATGATGCATACGTTTTCACACACCACCGTATAAGAGAAAATTCACATACATCAGCATACGTGTCTGCTATACGTCACTGTGTGACAGCGCTTTTACTGTGTACGACTTACAAAAGCTTTAAAGTGTGAACTTGCCCTTAAGTTCGGAAATAAGAATGAGGTCCTGTTTATTCAGTGGCACTGTATCTGTGCCGCTACTAAACCTGAACATTGGAGCCAAGACAATAGCTATCGACCGCTGCAATCACACTGCAAGAAGGAAAGCAATTTCTGTTCACTCCTCAGAATTTATTCCTGGCTTCAGGGAAAGATGGCTTTATTTTAATTTATGGCTGTGGAATGAGCTTACTGAGAAGTTTGCCAATTCCACAAGTCATCAGAACAAGGCTTGCTACATAGATATTTCAAACATAATAACAACAGGGCCTCAATTTCAGTTTTAAATTATGTTATGAATATTCACAAATAAAGGAGGCTGGTATTCAATTTGGTGAGCCTTCATAATGTACCAAATATCAGAGTGAGAATCTCATTGTCGTGCAGGCAGATATCTAATACATATGATTTATACATTGGAGCACAGAGTTAAAATACATTTTACAGTCTAACTCATCACATAGCTACACTCCACACTAATATTCAAGAAAGCTAAATAAAATCTCCCAACGATATTTGTTTTATCCATTTGTGTGGCTGATGGCTTGTTTTTTTTTAAACAATATTTCATATCAAGCTCTTATGAACTATTACTGTATGTATTAACAGAGTTACTTTAAACAAAATATGATATGGCTTGATATAATGTTGATGAGATAACAGCAAACTCACTAATAATCTTAGTTTATTGATTTTATAAACTGCAAATGGATAAGAAGTGTATGTAAGCTGTTGAAATGAATACATAAAGAAATGAAAAGTGATGCATTAAAATAACTAAAACATGCTAAAATATTCTTGAAGTGGTACACAGATTTTTTGCTGAACTACGTGAGAACAACAGACGGCCGGCAGTACGCAGATATAAATGTGAAAATACAAACAATGGTATTTGGCAATACTGCTGAGACATATCCGTTTCGAGCAAATTGTCCAATGCAAGCAGGTGACACACCATCTGTGGCCTTGTGACCCTGGGGCTGCTTATAGAGGATTGGAAAGCACAGTGTTCCACTAATGCTAGGTTTACACATAACGACGACAAGTCAAGAATGTCACGAATCTAAATTCGTGATGGAGGATCACGAATTTGATGATTCGGGGCAGAGGCGTCACGCGCCGTCACAACCTGTTACCGCGCGTTACGATTAATGGCACGAATCACTGGCGGATCATCACGAATCATTACGCACGGACACGATTATTGTCCCGCGCTGTTGTGCGCTGTTGTGCGCTGTTGCGCGCAATTGCGCGCTGCTGCGCGCCATTGGGTGCACGTCATGTTCTGTCAGGAATCTGTCACGAATGTTGC